>VXAD01004646.1:2206915-2292996 GCA_013399195.1 Dicrurus megarhynchus | reverse complement strand
TCCTGTCCCTGTGCACCAGTTCAGGAGGTCAGTGGTCCTGAGGATAACACATCTTACTGTTGAGGACTGAGGCAAAGAAGGTGTTAAGTACCTCAGCCTTCTCCTCATCTTTGGTGACTATATTCCCCCACACACCCAATAAAGAATGGAAGTGTCCTTTGGCTCTCCTTTTGTTATTAATGGGTTTATAAAACCACTTTATATTATCCTTTACAGAAGTAGTCAGGTTAAGTTATAAATTACCTTTTGCCTCCCTAATTTTCTTTCTGCATGACATCCTTAAACACTGAGTTGCTTGCCCCTTCTCCTAAGGTGATACACCCTCTTTTTTTCCCTGAGTTCCTGCAAAACTCCCTACTCAGCCAGGCTGGTCTTCTTCCCTGCCAGCTCATCTTCCATAGGGACAGCCCGCCCCTGTGCCTTCAAGATTTCTTTCTTCAAGTATATCCAGCTTTCCTGGGCCCCTTTGTTTATAAGGGCTGCTTCCCAAGGGACTTTCCAAATCAGTGTCCTCAACAGGCCAAAGTCACCCTCCAGAAGTCCAGGGTAGCGGTTTTGTTGACCCCTCCCCCCACTCCTTATTTCTCCAAGTATTGAAAACTATCATTTCATGGTCGCTGAGCCCAAGAGAGTCTCTGACCATGCCACCATCTCCCACCAGCCCTTCTCTGTCTGTAAACCACAGGTCTAATGAGGCATCACCCCTGAGGGCTCATTTTTTACCAGCTGTGTGAGGAAGTTCTCTTCCACACACTCCAGGAACCACCTAGACTGCTCTTCTCCGCTGTGTTGAGCTTACAGGAGACATCCAGCAGGTCCAAGTCTCCCACAAGAACAAGGCCTGGTGATGGTGAAACATCAGCCAGCCACCTATACAAGGATTTGTTTTAATATAGGATGATTTGTTTTAATGATCATCCAACACCACCAATTTTCACCCTGTTAGATATCCAAACTGAACCCTGAATGTTTTAAGGGGAATTGGCTTCCAAACTACGATCCTCATATCAGATGTGTAATTCTGAATGCATCACCTCAGATCTGGCTCTGTTAAAGAGATCAATTTGACAAGTAACCAAGATTTCTCAAAAAGAATTTTTACCTGCCATTGCAAATCCTGAGAGTTATTACACTTAACCTTCAAGCAGTTACGTTTCTTCCTACACCGCAGTGTTTTCTAGAACAAGTGTCTCCATTTATTATTTCTGCAGTCACTTGACTATTTTATAACTCAGTTTTCATGTGTGTTACCAATTTTTTAATCTCGACGTGATTTTGACATGGTGTTTGTCAGGTCTCACAGGAATCTATGAGGTCAACAAAATTCTTCACAGTCAATCCAAATGGAAGCATCCCCTTGGGCAAGACCTGCCATGTGAATGACTTCCCAGAAGACAGGAATGCCCTTTATCATTGAAATTTAGTCAAAGAATAGTTTTTCATATTTTATTTAATTCATATGAACATTCAGAGCACTTCTACTTTGAAAGACAGGACATAGGTGTAGAAAACCAACTCCTGTACCTAGGCAGAGGCTGGTGTCTTTGCTCTATGGCCATGGTGAATTTCTTCCACCTGGGAGAACTAAACCTCAGAATCATTTTCTTCAAATATTTATTCCCAAGAAATGAAGAGAATAGCAACATTTGAAAATGCACAGGCAAAGCTGATGGTCTCGGACAGAGAAAGTTCTGTTTCGCTACTTAGTAGCTACCAGTGCAAATTAGTTCGTTCTGGCTAGAAAATTAAATATCTTGGAAGCTTTTGTCAACACAGGACATTCATTTGCTCCCATAAAAGAGCAGAAGTGCATTGAAGGCAAGCTTTTAAATGCTTGTAAACCAGAGGTGATGGTAAGCAGAAAGTTCAAATTAGCTGACACTTTCCCAGATAAATTCAGCTAGGAAAACATATTGGACTCTATCAATTTGCAGTAACTGGCAACACTTCAAAGAGAAAATCAGATTTATTTCACCTTTAAGGCAAAAAAAATATTTCCGTTTAAATCCTCATGAAGGAATTAGCTTTACAGTGTACAGGCAGCTTACGTTTGTCAGGATGTATCAAAAAATGGGAGCAGAATAAGCACCATTGCAATAGTACAGCAGTGACAGTCTGGCTACACCCACCTACTAACTGTGCTTCATAAAGCAAAGAAATCATTTATTACATGCCAGTTACAGACCACTGAGGAGCACAAGGAAATGTCTGGCATTCCCAGTGTGTAAGCTTCTGAATTGCCCTGTCACTGACTCACTTCTTGAAAATCTCCAGCAAAACCAGCATTTGACAAAAGCCAGTAGCCTTTGCTCTACACAGAACAAAACTTGTTTGAAAAACTCTGTAGAAGATTAACTTAAAAAAAAAAAATCTAAAGAAAACCTGACATTGCTGCCTCCTGAAAGGGATATAATCTGGTTTTAGGCTTTCCATCAGACATCTCAAAAGGATGTTGTGACTTTTACCAGGTTGAATTGAAATGAGTAGAATTGAACTGTCTTGACCAAGAAAAAGTTCTGGCACGTCTCAGGGAAAGATGACCTTTTTAGGACCTTTCTTTGACAGGCATCTAAGCAACCATTTGCTTTGATAAAAATCAGATTCCCTTTCTGAAATGCACAGACTGTTGTTTGGTTTTTTTTTTGAAATTGCATCACATTTAAGCAAAATCTTATAAAAAAAGTCCACACCACAAAGTCCTCTTGGAGCCTCACATTGTTCTCACTCCAAGACTGATATCCCCATTGTCACAAAAACCACTGCAGCCACCTTTCAAACAGCAAACATAAAATAATGAAGTTATCCTTTAGCTGTCAATCAATACTATTCAATTGTTTTGTTCTATTTTTGGGCATCCATGGGCTTGTAACCTGCATGTGGACAATTACCGGACATGTGTCATTGTGACATTTAGCATACAAAGTCTCCAAATCACCAGTCCAGTGCCAAAATCCCTGGAATGGTTCTGGCTGGTGGGACTGCCATTTCCTAAGTTTGCCATCATTAATTTGAGTTGCAAAGCTAATCAGAGTAGGTCTTTTCTTGAAAATACCTCTACTTTGATAAGCCTACCTGGTTATACTCCCTTAAATAGTAATTATAAACATATTCATGGTTACAACTCATTGACTGCACTGTCTTAGAAAAGATTAGTTATTTAAACTGTGACAAGGCAGTTACTTCTGTTGGTAAAACTGAGGTAGAAGAGAATTATATGGAAATGCTTCTTTGCCACAATGCTTATTGTTAATCTGGTGATCATTAACCTCTTTGTACCATTGGTTACTGATTAATTTCTAACTCTCTGATCAAATGCTCTCAACCTTTTGATCCATAACCCCAGATGGGAGGCAGCAAATTTAACTCACCAGCATAAGGGTGAATGTCCCAAGAAACTGCAGAACTGGTGAAGGGCCTTGAGGGGAAGCTGAATGAGGAGCAGCTGAGGTCACTTGGTCTGTTCAGCCTGGAGAAGAGGAGGCTGAGGAGAGACCTCATTGCAGTTACAACTTCCTTGTGAGGGGAAGAGGAGGGGCAGACACTGATCTCTTCTCTGTGACAGAACCAGTGACAGGACCCGAGGGAATGGCCTGAAGCTGTGTCAGGGGAGGTTTAGGTTGGATATTAGGAGAAGGTTCTTCACCCAGAGGGTGGTTGGGCACTGGAACAGGCTCCCCAGGGCAGTGGTCACAGCACCAAGGCTGACAGAGTTCAAGAAGTGTTCAGACACTGCTCTCAGGCACATGGTGTGACTCCTGGGGTGTCCTGTGCAGAGCCAGGAGTTGGACTTGATGATCCTGATGGGTCCTTTCCAACTCAGTATGTTATATAATTCTATGGTAAGTTCAAACAAGCCAAAATTTACCCAAGTAAACCTTTTCTAAACAAGCCAAATTACATTCATGACACTGAGAATGAAATTTTTTAGTATGGAAAACTGAGAAACACAAGGTGCAAATCTTTCAACCTGACTTCTCTCCAGTTCTCTGAGCAATCCAAGTGCGCAGTCAGAAACAGCAGCGCTTTAAAAAGGATGTGCTAAGTCATGCAAAGCTTCTAAATTAAACATTTTTCTCTCTCCCATAAAAAAAAGAAGGGCTTAAATCAGGCCAGCCAAGATTATGTGTAATTTTCCCTAAAACTTGCAAGACAACTTCAGCTGAAAGATACTTTTCAACAATTTATGAAAGCACCAAAGGTTCTCAAAGTTTTATCACAATGGTCTTCTCTCTGCTGTTTGTCTTCTAAGGTAAAGAAAAGCAGGTGTTTGCCCAAGATAATCTTGGTTTTATTTTTTATTAATTAAAAAAGATCAGATTCTGGTAAGAAAAGCAATATCAAAGGAAAGAGCCTAGTTATCCAAGGCATAAAGATTTGATTCCATCTGTGAATCAAGAATTTGTGCACAGCTGTAGGTCTACAAGGGAAAAAAAGAAAGAAAACCCATGGAAACCACCCCACATAGCTCTTGGTACATACCTGGAGCCCTGCTTTCACCTGCATGTATTGCAAGTACCCTCAGTGTTTAAAACCAAGTTATGCTGAAGGAATGGGTGGAGATTTTTACAGCTATTACAACACAGAGAATGGTACAGAAACAGTGGAGGAGTCTACTGTGCCTAATCTGTCTCTTCCTTAAACCATCCTGCATCTGCCAACTTGACTGAAACACTTGCAAGGGGGAATGCTCAGGGCTTCGGGGAACCAGATCCTCAAAGAAGTTCTCAGGGCCCATCACAGCACAGGTAACGGCAGCATTAACACTGTAATTTCAAAGATTACCTCACATAAAACAAAAACAACAACAAAAAAGGAACTACTTGTAACGATGTGAAACATGAACTTCCTTGTGAAAAATAGTTTGCACAGAGTAATTCCTGGTGTGGGAAAGGAAGCTGTTAATTGATATAAAGCTACGCCAACTGATATAAACATCCTTCAATCAAAAGTATGGAAGCTGATTTCTTTTTGCATTTGATATGATTATAATTCAGTGGCAGCACGAAATTTTATACACAGCATGAGATACCATCTCAGTGCCTTTCTGAATGGCTTCCAGTTTTCTTTGTTATCATTCAGCATGTGTTTGGATGTCAACTAGATGTGTTTGAATGTCTAGGGTATATTTTTTCTCAAAATGCCAATTGCTGTTTTCTAAGTGGTAAAGCCAAAAGACTGCAATCTTTTACATTCTATCTCTGGTCAAACTGAAAAGCACTTTTTTGCTTATGTATCTGCCTGATAACTCCTTCATATTCTTTACCCTTCCACTCCCAAATATTAAAGAACAATATTGGACATGTAACTCCTGAATTATTTTGAAGAAACAATTGAGACTGAGCAAATAGGTTGGTGCTACATCATTAAAAGCTTTATCTGAGATGGGTGTTGAACTCCTTACTTTCTTTAATAAAAACACTATTATCTGCACAATAAAACGACTAAAAAACCCATGCAAGAGCTAAGGAGTTCTCACAGAAGTATATATGTGCTTTGGGCTGCCTGATTACAGATGCTTTTGGCTTGGTTCTAACTTAAAAGGAATTCTGAGAATCTTGGAAAACTTGCCCCAATTAAAAAAAACTAAATCATAATTATGTTACTAGTGTCAATTACTAAAACCCCCCCACTGTATATGCCCTAAACAAGGTTTGATCCCTTCACAGAACTAAGGAGATACCAGCTGAAACCGACTCTCCTGCAGGAAATACTTCAAGGCAACTGCTCATAGAACAGTGAGAGGGATGAAAACTGGAACATCAGCCGTATCTCATTTTAAAAGGTGAGCAGTCATGCAAGGAGGATTTGATCACTTTTGCTTTATAGTCAATAGAATGATCTAAAACTCTGCTTAGACACTAAACAACCATTTCCAGTTCAGAGAGCAAGCTGTAATGGAAGCCATTTGAATTACCCACAGCTGCCGAATGGGAGTTTTAATAGGGTCTGGATGTGTGGTTGTGGGACTGCAGGCAGTACAGCAAATTGCCAGGTGCCAGCTGAGCCACAGTTACTCTGGAGGCACGTGTCCTTCCCCTTCCCATAAAAAATGTAAGGAAAAGTGAAGTATGGCTTCTCTCAGTGACATCAGTTATACACAGGGACTGCAGATCCAGCTTTGCCTCCAGCACACCTGTTATTTCACCAGATTAACTGCTGCCTTTGTGGCTGATCCAAAGAGCCCATCATTCAAATCAAACTCAGTTCTCTTTATGTTAATGGCATTTTATTTCAAAATATATTAACCATTCTGTGTTTACAAAGGACTGCAGTGTGAATACAATATCAAGTTAAAAGCTTCTTAAACCTGCTACAAAACCCATTTTTATTAGGATGAGGACTGGTGCATACAATCAAAATTATTTAGTTTATATACCTCTGCAGTCTACACAAGTACTTCTCAACCTTAACTTACACATTTTATTGGGCCACAGATGGACATAGGGGTTATATTGTCAATATTATACATGCAAAACCAGGTACTGTACCAAACCCAATTATGGTAACATCAGTTTTGAACACAGTTCCATTCTGAAGATGTATCACATGTACAGACAAAATTTGTGTCAATGGACAATAGAAGTTATTATTGCTCCAAATCCCCACGGGGCCTGGTAGGAACATACACTTTAGAACAACCTGTGCTCTGTAATGCAAAACATCTGCTGTTAGGTTTAAGTAGGGTGTAGCCAGTCTTAGGATATGATGACAAAAGTTTCTTTGGATTCAGTTTGGTGAAATTTCCTAAGGGGAAAAAAGCCCCCAACCCTCCCATGTCTTTCCACCAAAACATCAAACACTAGCTAGCATATATATATCTATCTATATATAGATAGATATATATATGCATATATATAGGTAAGCACCTAACTACTGATATAAAAAGTTGGTTTCCAACCTTCCAACCATCACTGAAGCATGGAAAATCTGTTTTTAAAGGCAACAATCCGAACATATTGAATGCTTGCCAAAAATCCTCGTGATGACAGGTAACAAGCTGAAAACATAGATCTATGCAGACA
This sequence comes from Dicrurus megarhynchus, assembly GCA_013399195.1. NCBI lineage: Eukaryota > Metazoa > Chordata > Aves > Passeriformes > Dicruridae > Dicrurus > Dicrurus megarhynchus. Next base: position 2,285,974 of record VXAD01004646.1, on the reverse strand, counting down.
GTAAGTTATGAACAAGGCAAAAGTAGTTTTTACTGATACTTGAAAAAGATTCAGGTTTAGGCTGAGACTGGCAGGAAGAGAAGTAAATATTGGGATTTTGTTTTTCCAACCTTATGGCCTAGATGCCAGTTCTTAAGGCTAATGAACTTCTGTACTGTGGCTACTTTTTGGCTTTGTGATGTTTCTTACATTTAATCTACACCAATACCATGAAACGTTTATTTGACTTTAGGTCCTCATTGGATCAGTCCACATGACACTCTAGTGGGTAAAAAGTGAGGCTAGGAGAAGAAATCAACTTTTTGCTTTAAAACCATCACTGTAAAAACTCTTCCTATATATACACATATATATATATATATGCTAGAGCCCTCACTCTGCTTTATTAGCTTGCAGATGCACCCTGCTGCAAGCAGATCTGCCCTGCTTCTCACCCAAACCTGGCTTTGGTGTCACCAAATAGTACTTACACTAAAAAAATTAACCTCCAATTCAATGCAACATGAATTATATTTGTCCAAGTCCAACCATATGCAGAGCAGACCAAGGATGCACTCACTTCCAGTTAGACCTCCTTCCTGAATAGGACATACATAAGATGGACACTCAAAGCATGCCTTCAGGTCCTGGAATCAATTCCCAGAAGGGGATGAAGCAATACTCTCATGTACTAAACCATATTCCAAACAAGATACCAGAGGAGGTGTGGATGAGTTTAAGAGTCTGGGGAACTGAATATGTATTTCATAACCTACTAATTTTGGCAGCTTTTTAGAGGGTGTGTGCAAATACTTCCAGGAACAGTAATCTTTCAGCAGTGCATTACTAGCAGCTTTTTCCTACTTTACATGAACTATAATAAAACTGTGGTACTCAGACTACCAGTATTTGCTTGGCTCTTCCTTAATCTGTATCAAGTAAACATGAATTGTAGAAAATGTTGCTTGTTTTCATTATATACAGGCACTATTTTGTTCTCAGGTATCTTTAAAAAAAAAGATAGGAAAAAATTTCAGTTAAAGTCTGAATAGGACAGAGACTCCCAATATTTATATAACACTGTGTATCAACATATACATTTACAAACCCAATGTAGAATCCCTGAATATGCCCATGACCTCTGGCATTGTTTCTTGTTTCAAAACACCGAATTTATTTTCCACTTTTTTTTTTTCCTTATTTCCAATTTCATCACTTAAAAGCAATTTTGGAAAGTTTTACCATAAAGCATTAAGGTACCTTAGTAAAACTGACAGATAAACAGGACCAGGTTAAAGATCAAGTCTCCCTAACGTTTGTTAAGATTTAAGTGATTCTAGTTTTGTAGAAATAGAAATAATAAGGAAATTGTCAAAGTCTGCTTCAGCAAAAAGTGTAGGAAATAATACTAAGAAGAAATCCTTTGAACTACAAGTCAATATAGAGTTTATAAAGATGATGCATCCATGGATTTAAGAGATGTCAATTGTCACTCAATAAAGATTATCTGGGAAATCAATTTTCTCTTGTAAAATTGCAAACTTCAAGATAAGCAACTGCATTTCTAGAAGAATGCTACCTCTGCTATTAAACATTATGAATGCTAACTCCAATCCCAACACCTTTCAGTACCTTCAAAGGAAATCGTAGCCGTTTCCAGAGGTAGCATCCATTAAGGTGGCACTACCTGTAGTGACAAATTTAAGTCAATATTACATAAACACAACGTTTGAATAAAGGCAGCTGTGGAAACATCCACTACCAACAATGCAAAGCTACAGAATCTCAGTAAAATAATGGTATTTTTCCATCCTCAGTGTACCGGGTCCATAGGAAAGGCAACACTGCAGAAATCCCAGTACTAGGGATCAGCAGCACAGCAATTAGGCTTCTGCTTTTACTGGAGAACAATTTCATCCTGTTTTGCTTTCTCAGGCTTTCTGAAAAACAATGTTTAACATTGCAGCCCCACATCTATTTCAAAAGTTATGCTGATACCCACAATGGATAATACTGGAGACAGCACCCGATTTTCCCTGAACAATGCTTTTTTCCTATTTTAGTTAAACAGATTATGGATTTCCTATTCCAATAATCACTGACAAAATACACATCCAGTATACCCTCCTCGCTGAGTCTTTAAGAGAAGCCACATAGAGCTTGAAATCAGACAAGCCTAAGTGATAATCTGCACATACACAGCACTGTGTATGCAAAGATCTGACTGCTGTTTCCATTGTTAGACACGTGGGTATCAACTTAACTTCTGAAAAATGTGCCTTGTATGTACTATTATAATGTTAAACTGTTTTTTTTTTTAAGTAGCCTCTCAAAGTAAGTAATTTCTGCTCCCACCTGGTCACAGTGCACCTGTGCTGAAAGCCACCATATTGTAGTAAGGCTGGCACAATGACTGTGTGCCAGATTCTTGCCCATTGCAGTTTGTTGCTTCATGGATCCAATTAAGCCAGTATTTACTGCGACCTGAAGTTAACATGCTGGGCTGTGAACTGGCACACAGTCACCTCTGCCAGCTCTGCTACAGCAGTGCTCAGCCAAGGTACAGGAAGGAAAGGCTAACTCAGACTTGAGTGCCAGAAACAGCACCAGCCCTTTGGCACTACACTTCATTGCAACAAGTCTGATTTTCCCAGAAGAGAATGATAAAAACCAGCACAGTTGAATTCCACAATACCATGAGACCACATTGTCTTGCATTACTACAAGCATTCCCTTCTGAACTCTAAATTACTGAACACTAAATGTACTAAATACACTTAGAAAGTACCTGGAATGACAGTTTACAGTAAAGCTAAAGGCCATAAACTTCTTGCCTACAAACATTACAGAAAAGATGATCTCTCCTAAGAAAACTACACTGGAGAGAGGGGTAGGGCTTTTTTTGTTGTTTGTTTGGTGGTGGTTGTTGTTGTGGGATCCTGGAGGGGCAGATGGGTTAGTTTGTTTTTTTTGAAAGCTACAATCCATGTACTAAAAAGTTATCCCACCAAACTGCTGGTTGTTTTTGCAGATGAGGCGATATAACCATGAACTGGCACTTTATAAAGACCAGAACTCAAAATGACCAGTTTGATTATTTTCATATTCATGTGAGACTGATCTAAACTAAACTGTTCTTAAAGAGGCTGAGTCTGCTCAGAAAATAATACAGATTGCTAAATAACCAACAACTTCTATTTCTGCTGGTAATTAGACACTTGCTAAACGAAAAACCCAAATAATCAAAGTATGCCCTTTCATAAGGTGGTATTTTATGGTTTTGGTTCTTTTTGTTGTTGTTTTTTTTTTTTTTTTTTCTAAACATGGTGAAAATAAGTGAATATTTCCTATTCCAAGAAGGTGGCATTGGAAGTTTTGTTCCTTATTTTTCTTTTCTTTTTGGCAGTATACTGTTACTGCACCATTACTGAACCATACAGTTGGTTCCCCAATCAGGTGCAGCACACAGCATGAGCTCCTGAAGCTACATTTACTGAGTAAGGATGTACTATGGATGGTTCCTCATGGCAAGTCTGAATTTGGAACAGAAAGCATCGATACGGAGCCTCATTTCAAAGGAGGACAAACTAACAACACTCCATCAGATATGAATTCTCTATACAGAAAGATTTCACGTTGGGAAAGGAACATTCCAAAATAGCAATGTATCTTCTCAGGCGATTTTACTCATTTACTGAAGTTAACTGTGTCTCAATCATGATTTTTATCTTCATAGCAGAGACCCTTCTTTGATCTAAGGCAATCGGTTGAAGGGGAAGAAGAAAACTTAAAACCAAACAAAGTAATGCTTTTTAATGACTCTTTAAAATGACTATGTTGAGTACCACAGGAGTATGAAAGATTGTCTCAGAAAATGGGATAGCAAATATGGACAATAAACATGTCTTGACCAGTGAGCAAAGAGGTGCTTTAAAGGCTACAAGAAGCTACAAAAAGAATACAACAATTCAGTGCAAAACTGTGAAATAAAAAAAAAATGCAATAAAGAAGTTCCCTAATTATCTTGGTGGTTTCATTCAAGGTGGTTAGAACGCTGCAGGAGTATTTCAGGACAGCCTCAGGTTTTTCCACATCCTCCTTCCTAGCCAGCAAAAATTATAAAAATGTGTTTCATTTAAGCTTTTTCGTATGCCACAAAACCAAGCAGATAAAACAGATACTTGATTCAAGCAACACATTCTTCTCATTCAGTTAGTTAGAAAGTGATGTGTAGATCTTTCAGAATTTAAAATATTAAATGGGCTGTTTCCATATTTTGATAAACCTGAGTCAACCTACTAAATTAAGCCCAAGTCTGTCCCTCAAACACATACCTGCAAGTGTGCACAAATAACATACTCATCCTCCCTCACTTAAAACATAAAATTTCATCAGCAAAATTGCAGCAGCTCATTTTGAGAATCTGAGGAGTAGATTATTTGTGTCTTAGGCAGCCTGTTTATTGCAAACCTATAGCAGGACTTTCATCTTTACTCAGTATCAGAGCACTTTCCAATCACTTTCCATGGCAATGTATTTTTAGAAACAATGTAAAAATACATACAATGTCATGAAAAGAAGAACCTTCCAAATCTATCAGCACTCCTAGAACTCAAGTAAAACATCTCAGTTACTGCAAGCTGTTTGTGCACACATCTTAGATATCCTTATCCCTGGATAAGATCCCTTTGTTTCAAGCATTGAATTACTGTCAACAATAAATACAAGGCATGCCTGTATTTTGTACAACTCATTATCAATCAAACTCTGAAATCAATTCCAGTTCCTGGAAACTGAATAGTGGTTCTTTGGTTAAGCAAGTGCATCTGCTACTCTGTACCCAGGGCCTCACTGGATTTGTGGAAAAGCTGTGCAAGTATGAAATATTTACCAAAAAAACCCACTTCCCATTTACAAAAGGATCTATTTATAAAGATCCCTTGTGTCAAAATGTTTCGACAATCAATACAAAAGGCCTTAAATGTCACCAAAGCTGCATTTTAAGCAAAATTATGTATGAAAGAAAAACACTAGAGGATTTGGTGCTGTGACCTACACAATACATCATTTCAGAAATTTAAGATCTTTATTAGTAAGACATACGTTAATATATTAAGATATATCCTATATCTCAGTAAGATATTGGCCAGAGGCTTACAGGGTTAAAAAAGCCCCAAACTAAACTAAGCCAAAATCCATGCTCTCTCCCCTTTCTCTCTGGAAGCAAAACTTGTTTAAAAAGTTAATTGAACTCAGCCACAGCACTTGAAAACCAACACTAAACAATCCCCATTAAACTTCTTCCAATTACTGGAAGGAGATGCAACCATCCAACATTACTACTGTCTGAAAACATTTAAGGCCTTTGATTAAATTTAGTTGACAAGATGACTTCACTGGGAGGGTGGATAAACAGCAAAATATTATCAGACTTCACTGCAAATGGGCACAAGATTTAAACTATTTAAACAAGTCCTCCTATGTCAGTAAGAGGAAAACCCACATTTAACAGTTTGCATTCTTATTAATTTCAGCAAGGTATTAAAAATACCTGTCTCCAACAACATTAAATTTCAGTGCATGTAAGAGAATAATATTTAAGTGTTATGAGTTACAGATGATGGTTGAAGCTTGTAAAGAAATACCTTGAGGAGGAGCAAACTATTATATTATACTTTCATTTCACAATGAGGGGTTTGCACTTCTTTTGCCACCAGATGAACTAAAAATAAATATTTTGGAATTACAGCTTTCTTTAAAGCTACTACAATTTAATAAGACAAATAACCCAATAAATAAAAGCCAAGTTAGTAATTTCAGCAGATAAGATAATGACTCCAGTGGATGTACCTGTCCTCTTAACTATTCTCTTGGTAAGACAGAAGGTCTTCAAAGTCTTCAACAAGGCAGCTGACTGCGTGTTGGTATGCAAAGCCATGGGAAGTAGACATTCCCTCTTGAAGAGGCAAAGTGCACAATAATGTAAGGCCAGCAGATGTTCTAGTGCTTTCTCCTAAAACCCAAGCTATGCTTCCCTGTGAGCTGCCCCCAGGCACAGCTGGGAAGGGACAGAAGGCCATGGCTGTTGTGAACCCAAGACAGAAGACATCGATTCCCTCATGTTGCAGAGGTGCAGCACAGCACTTCCATCACTCTGCAGACATTTTCATCTCCTCAGGACTCTCTCTAGGTGACCTGGGGGGTGGGAGGCAGAAAAGAAAAGTGAAAAGTAAGACACAAATCTGCCCCAGTGATTCCGAACAATTGTTTCCTATAAAATAAAGGCGAAACAAACACATGAAGATTTTTTTTATGTCCTGTGGAAGCTCTATCTGTGTCATACATGGCAACTGGAATGTAACTTTTACAAGCCAGAGACTACAGACAGGTCCAATGAGCAGTTTTTCTCCTAAATTACCCAGATGAAAGAAGACAACACTTCATGTGAATAAAGCAAAGAATTATTTCTGACAAGCAGAGAATCCTCTTTAGGAGATATGTATAATGAGCTAACCTATATAATTTAACAAGACAGTAGAAACATTAAAATAGCTACTGTTAATATTGTCACAATATGATTTGCAATTCTAAGTAGTTATTCAATTACAAGTTTATTCCTAACTGTATTATTATTATTATCCCATTCCTGACTGTACAGTTTAAAGATACATTTCTACATCCCACATTTTGTAACATCAGTAATGACATTACTAAGGATCATACCTTTAATGGAATATTGGCATATAATGTTATCATTATTATTATTTTTTTGAATCTAGGTATGTTTATATTTTGCAGTATTGTACACTAGAAAATAAAAATTAAGTATTTTTGGGCAGGGCCCTTATTAAGGGCAATGAACTCTATTAGATATCCATGACTAATAGTTAAAAAATGATGTTCAATCATCTCCTAGCAAAACATCAACATATAAATTATAGGACACAAAGGTATTATCAGCGAAATTTTCTAAATGAGCCTTCTCTAAGAGGCTGAGAGACATCAGACAAATACTTCCAAGTTTACGTGTTCCAGTGAGTGTTTTACTTTACCATTCTTTTTATTTGTAGAATATGTGACAGCTGAATCCTCTTCAAACACTACAGTACTCGTGCAGGCGGGAGTGCACACTCTTACAGAAAACTCAGGCACATACACACATTCTCTACACTGGTGCATACATGCACTGATGTGTGTGAAAACATAATTCATACAAGTAAGACATTGAGAGCTCACCGGTAAATCTGTAATGGCCACGTTGCTTGTGAAGGAGTGGGCACAGAATTGGTTGGACTCACCAACATGGCACTATATATGTTGGAAGCAACCACAAGTATACAAAGTAGAATTGGTCCTATGATGGCCCCTTCCAGCCCCAGGTAATAGGCTCCACCAGCTACCGCAAGGCCTGTCAGGTAAGGGTGACCACCTCTGCCACAAGAACAGTGAGATTAAATTAAGAACAACAAACACAGCATTATCAATTATGAAATGTGAATTAATAATGAAGTTTTACTAAGCTTAGGAAATGACACAGCTAGCCATAGCTGCCCATATTTACACTATGAACTGCTGTTTGAATGACTGCACAAAGGTTCCAAGCTGTATTCTGTGCTGTATTTGCACAACAGATCAAACAGTACTGACGCTGGCAATATCCACAATGGAGCAGTTGCTTTATAGACATCTGCTGAAGAAAGTCTGAAGGACTTAATGGCAAACACACTTCCATTCTGAGAATGGAAAGACTGTTGGTTACACAGACTGTTCATGCTTTATGGTCAAGAACTGTTAAAGTTTAACACGATTAGTGACATGTACTATGAGCACCCCGAGCAAAGCCATTCAGTTACATGATGATAGCGACTTGCAGAGCATCTTTCAAAGAACAGTTAGCATACAGTCTTTAAAGAAATAGCCATGTCTTCTCATTTTCTTATAAAAAAGCCTCTCAGACTGAGTGTCTGTTATCATTATCTTTTAATGTTTTCAGATGAAAGACAAAACCAGATTTTAATGAACATATTAGTATTTACTGGAAAGTTGGGGCCAGCAGAGCTTTTTGATAAGAGCTCCTACGGCAGCAAGTAAACCACGCCATTTTTTTGTCTCTCAGTTCAGGAGTAAAATGTGAATCCTACCAACAACATTTACACAAAACCTCCTCATCATTCTTCCTTCTTTATACCTAAAATAATGACAGCAATATGGAATTGTATAAGAAAAACTATGGTTGAAACTTAGCACACAATTCTCAGAAGTTCTTCAAATTCTGAGTGCAATACATAGAAAATACCAGCTAGTCAGTTCAGAGCTCCAGCACTTCCTGAGGTTTCTACTGTGGTCCTGATTTCTACTCAATTCCCAAATTTTAAGTCTTTGCCTTCATTGCAACTGTGTGCAAAACAAGGCCATGAAACATGACCTATTAAATCATACACACCTCAGTCACGTCTCACCTAGCTCAAACTTAAACCTACTGGCAGGACCAGATTGCTTTCCTGAGGGGACAAACTTGACCTTAAAGTTTTATGTTTCTCCAACAACAGACACTATTAATTTCTAAACCTTTGAAGACTTCAATTTTATTTCCAGCATTTTCATCAGTTTAAACATTCTTTTGGCTAGTTTTCTAAATTAAACAACAGATCACCTGACAAAACAGGACTATATCCATTTAGAAAACCCTGCATAACCTAATTATAGCTATTTCAAATAGATTTAATCTAATCTGCAAGACAGCATGAAGCTTACTGTTCAATTTATTGGGAAGAATACAATTTTCCTCCACTGTCAGAAAATCTATTCCTGCCCCATATATTTTCTAGACAGTAAACAGAGTTTGCATCCTCTACAGTCCAAAAAAAAAGTATTCTAGTAACCAGAAGAATTATTGGCTGCTTAAATAGCTACTAGCCTTAAATTTATCCATGATTTACTGTTGGAAAAAAAAAGTAATTTGATTATATTTCACTTGGTAGCTTTAATTAATGCAAAATAACTAGAGCCACAGTCTATGAAAATTAGTATTAATATTGGGCATATTATCATTAGGTACTCTCTGTTCAGTGTAATTGCATTTAGTGAACAAAAATACAGATTTCTAACAACACAAAACTGAACCACTTTATGTCCTTATTCTACATTAACTCTCCTGTAACAAAAATCCGCACAAATGAGGGTCTAGTACCAGCATGTAACTAAGTCTGGACCATAAAGTCCTTGATTCAGACAGTTTACTAGGATTGTTTCTGATGATCAGGACCGAAGCAGTAGCTAAAGAAGTACACCCTGATATCGATATTGTACATGGCTGTGACCAGGTCCTGCACACATGAAACTCCACAGTCCATGTCTTTGCCAGCTCTGTTTAACTGTGCTGCTCTGTCTTCCACTCCGAATTGAGATATTTCAGCTGCACAAAATGTCAGTGAACATTTCAGCTGCATCCCACATACAACTGCCAACACTGACTTTGTCTCCACCATTTGGAGTTTGTTTCTCTGTGTACAAGCTCAAAGCTGAAACCAGGAGGCATTTCAAGTCAAAAGAGGCAGCCAAACACCTACCACGTTTTTTCAAGAAATCTGTGCCTACCTCCCACAATAGGAAAACAGCACTGGCTACTGTCTCAGTAGAAGCCTATCTCCAGTTTTGCAATTTCAATAGATTTTTGCACTGGACTATGGTGACAGAACAAAATAATCCTCAAAATTCCCACAATTCATTCTGAAAAATTAAACTATTTTTTTTTTTGGTCCCTAAAAAGCTCATGGTTTTATCTGCTCCACAATGCCATCTGGCATTAGTTACACCTTTAGTCAATAATTAGATAAATAGAAAACATAAACTAATTCTACCAATCCCATCTGAAACAGTTCATTTTGCTGATGATGAGTTCAAGACCTCCGAAGTGTCAAAGTTCACAGAAAAGAGGACTGGGAAAATGAAGGCACTTAGGCCAGTAGGACTGCTTACTATGAGGTTATTCCTGTGCTTGAAGATACGGTTTTGCATGCTTCAGAAAAATGAGTCTAATTAAAGGCATCAGTGAGTGTCAATCATTTTTACAATACTAATTTTAAAAAGCGTTCCATGTACTTACCCTGATATATCTGAATAAATCGCTGTATCTACAAAATAGGTTGGCAAGAGGTGAAAAACCAAGAGCAAAATGGCTTTGCATCCCTGTCCTTGCACAAGCCACAAGTCTAGCACTGCAGGGACTGCTGCCCAGTATGTCCCCAGAAATGGCACTGCTCCAAGGATTGCTGCTAATGCTAGAGCACACAGAAGCAGAAGTGAAAAAAAAAACCACAGAAACATATTTCACAAATATATTTACAGTTACATTCTGACACTTTTGCCACACCAGTAAGTCCCACTTCCATCAACTGCTGTAAATAAAGCATTGAAGAAGTGCCACATGAGGCTCTTGGTGTTTTATAGCTGTGATTTAGGAAAAAAGAAAATTACACCATTCCCTGTACAGAAGAGCTTCAGCAACTGACAGTCATAAGGAGTCACTTCCAAAAGATGCATCAATTTAGAAAAACTTGAAGTTACACCAATCACGCACAATTCAAATTTTTACATAATTTCAAATTAGCAACTGTGTAAGGAAGCATATGAGCCCAAGTCTCACTCTAACTTACTGCATCTCCTGCAGTCATCCATAATAGTGAGAAAGCAGGCAAACATGAGATTTATGGCTTACGTATTTCTGTATGCAAATGCGTGCACACAGGTGCACACCTTTCTGATTACACAAAGACCTGCTGTAATCTAAAGCAAAACAGTTCTGCTGCCACTATAATTTAATTCACCAGGAATAAACATAATACAAAGCACAATCAAGTGGGTATTTTTCTTTCTTTTTTTTTTTTTTTTTGGTCTCATTAACCAGAAAGCAGAAACTTTTAAGATTTTCCATTTATTTAAAAAAAAAAGTTACCTTCTAAGGTCTAGTGACAATCAATGCCTTTAAGGTAGTTGCACTTTACAATACATCCATTTCCTATTATATTGGGGTTTGTTGCTTTATAGCTTCCCCTTATGCTTCCTTGTACACAATCATTTTGCAATTACTATTATGATCATCATTCTTTTTAGAGAAAGAAGGGCAAAAGCAGAACAAGGGAGAAGGCTTTTCTCTGAGAAACTGTCCAGCCATTTCCAAAACTAAGAATAAAAGAAAACCAGAGGCTGGTAATACAGTCAGACAACAGTACTGAGAATAAGAAGCATGCATCTATCATGCATTTCCATGATACCACATCTTCCTGCATTTAGGCATCTTGAAAAATCAGCACCTGTCAACTGTGAGAGAAACAGAAGCCAAGACAGGCAGAATGAAGTCAAAACCTGAAAAGACTTGGACTGAATACAAGGGAGAAGGAATTACATCCAGCAAACGAAACAGAAAGAAGAGGTAAAATAGCTGGCAGGGAATGTATGGTGGAAACAGAAAAAGGCAAGGCTCAGAGGTAAGAAAGCAATCCGGGCCTTCTCTCCACCAAACCCACAGCCATATTCTGCAAGACCAGACTAAGCTTGTCAGCAGCACTTAATATTTCTGATTTTGTACAATAGCTAATTATGTAATATTATTTATAAAAATGTTGTAATTGTTCAAATTCTTACCAGATGGTATGAAGACTATGTTAATCCCAAATATTGTGTGAGTCAGCCAAGTGTAGAGTCCATAGAACCCAGCCATTTTGAGGGAAGCATCAAACACACCTCTAAAACGATCAAAGAAACTCTGTTAATTTTTATTAGCAAGAGGATTCCAAGAACTATGAAGATACACAAGTTACTTTGAATAACTGAAAAGCCATCAGTGCCACAAATAACACACCTCAAAATGTAACACTGAACCCTTTATACATCTGTTCCCTCTGAGAAGAATAATATTCACCACATTTGTCATTAAAGGCATTTAGACACAAAAAACAATGGGTTCCAGGAATAAATTCCTTGAAAGAAACTGCTCAAGTATCAGACCACATTCTCTATCAAAAATAACCTTTTTTCTATGAGAAGCAGTACCATGCTACATACAAACTACTTTTTCTTTCCTCTTTTCCACTTCTGGGTGTTCATTCATTTTCTTTATCTGCTTACATTTCTATACCTGCTTGTTTTCATTGGATCCCCTTAGCTTTTAGGTTGCTTACTAGGCTACATTACTAAAAACCAAATAGTAAATCTGGTAATGTAATTCAGTCCTGCTGAATCTACACCCAAAGTTCTCCTCTCTTAAGTGTGACCACAGTTTCATGAGACAGCAAACAGGCAACTAAGTGCTGTGACATTTTTACAGCACTAGGACATGTACACATGTGGAGTGCCCCATAACTGAACCGGAAACCCATGCCTTGGGTGTACAGCCACAAAACCATGATCTCAAACTGCTAAATCTCATTACCGCATCGTGTCAGATTTGCACCCGTATTTGAGAAGTGAAGTTTCCCGAAATCACTATTTTAGCTTGAATTCAAGTAACCAAACCACCCCTGAGTCTCAAAACTCAGAACAGCCCTAACAGTTACATCATTGCAGAAGTGGTGGCACACACGCACCCTCTCAGCAAAGATACAAGTGAAGTTTGCTGATGTTAAGTTCCCATTTAAAATTCATGCTTTTAGTTACACTGATTGTGTCTTTGCAGTTTTGGGAACTCTGGCAAGAGGGCAAAGAGGACAGGAAGACAGAACAGAAATTTTTGAGCCAGAGGATGAGTGGGAAGATTTTTGCTGCACTTCGAAGGGGAACACAGTCTGCATAGAAAAACAGCCCTTTCTGGATCTGAAGTCTGTAACAGCACAGTTTCCTTCCTCCATTGAGTCCATAATGCCTCCCAGGAAAGAAACCTTCTCTGATATTAAATTACTAGGTAGAATCTTTTCTAAACTACCAGCAAGAATTCCAAGACTCCCAGTTTTTGCTTCTTTGGCCACTATCCTCATTCTTATTTCTTATTGTAGGCAGTGTGAATATTTTTGCCATCGTTTCCTACCTAAGGGATCACTTTTAGATTTCTAAATGACTTCAGAATCAAAATGATCTTATTTAAAATTCATTCACTGGAAGTTATTAGTGCATATTAAATCTCACACATCAACACTACTGTTCAAAATGTGAGATTCTCTTAACAGGAACAAATGTTGTCAGCCATTTTTCCCTCCAAAACAGGGAAAGGGAAAATACAGGAAAAAAAGCAAGCTTTAAAGAATTACCTGAAGTAACAACTCTAACCTTTGACAGGCAAGAATTACGTGGTGCATAAAGAAAGGGAAGGAATATTTACAAATATGTGGTGGCCCCAGTAACCAAAAGCCTCAATACTTCTCAGTTTAGATAAACTTCTGTTATATTAAAATGGAAAGTCAGACCAAAATATGTAAAATCTACAGATCTTGAAGAGTGACACACTCACTTGTATTTGAGTTATAAGAAAAGAGGATTCAGACATAAAAAACAATTTGGCAAGGAGGCAAGGAAATCCCCAAACCAAAGGCCACAGTAACAATGCTAAATGTGAGTTTGCATTAAAAATTCAAGATACTTTAATACTTTAGGTACTCAAAAGTCTTAATTTTCTGCATTTTCTTTGACATTTAAGCCAGGTCTACTCTTTCTGAGGATATCATAGGAGCATAATATCTTTCTAAGGAGAACCTGTGCAGTAATCTTCAAGCAAGTATTTTTCTTATCAAACAGGAACTGTGGCACGAACACATCACAGTTGTCAAAAATTATTTTTTAACTGTCCTTGAGTATCTCCTTTTTTCTTCCAAAAGGTGTTTTTGTACTGTGGTACAGATTTTCCCAGAGAGACTACAAAAGAAGGGAAAACAGCGCTTTTATGGTAACCCAAAGAGAGACAGCAAGCCAGGGAAGAAAAATGTTGAAGGTGTCTATAAAACAACTTACTTTCTTAGTTTCAGCTCAAGGACTTGGCAGTCAGATGGACTAGTAGAACAACAGAAAAATTAGTCCAGGACTAAGAGGTAGTCCTGGTCTGATGTCATTCTGCAAGCTGACACGGAATATATTTCAATGGCCAAACAGTGCATACCTCTGAAAGACTGTAGAACAGTACAGCATCTCTCTGGCTCCATGCTGCTAACACACACAGCTAATAAGCTGAGAGGAGAAGGCACCACACAGTGCTGGGAAGCTGGGAAGTGCTCAAGCAGGAAGCCAGAGGAGGCTACACCTAGTCTCATTCTTCTCCTTTCCTTCCCCTTGGTTTGTGTCTGCCTCAACTGAAGTCATAAAACATCATAAAAAAGGCACAGGGAATACTATTTTGTGGCAGGTGTGGACCAGGAGAACTTTAAAGTCTCGGAAAACTCATGCTTGTTACTTTCTGGTAACTGCCACAGAAACTAAAAATCATATCTTAAAGCCTCTGGAAATTAATATCTATTTTTCTTCACGGTTAAATAATTCTGAAAACACCAACCAGAATCTTATCAGCAGTTTGCTTCAGCTACTCTGCACCTGAGATACCAAACCTCAAAGATCACAGAGGTATGCTAGTACCAGTGCTGCGTGAATTTATTACCATCTGTAAAATGCAGACCGTCCTGGTGCAATTGTGACAGTAAGTTTCATCTCTTAATACATTATTGGCACACATACAGCTTCCTTTTATATACAAGAGTAATTGTATGATTCAAAAATCAGAAAATCCAATTGCTGCTCACGTCTCACTTTGGCACTGTATCTGGATGAGCCGCTTTACCTGCAAGAGCTGACATCTGCAAATGCGTAATTTATGAGCACTTAATGCCAGTTTGGCATTAAGTTTTGAAAAGCATGTAAAATTAAAACAAAAAATAAAAATCAGAGGACATGGGTCATGCTTCACATTATTCAGATTAAAAATGAAGAAACTTCTATGAAATGCTTCTGCACAGCTGGCCTACTTTTTTTTTGTTTTGGGTAAAAGTTCCATCTACTAAGTTCTTTCCCTAAGGTAGGGAATTTGCTTGTAGACTCCACAAGGAAAAGGGCCACCTTTCCATTTTATGGGTTTTGTGCATTTTTTTTCTCTTTTACTGATTGGCCATAAAAAGTCTGGAGCTTCCCTTTTATTACTACTGTAGTTTATATCAAATGTATGTCCACCTGAATTCCAGTTCACCTCACAGACCCTGATGGTAAAGTCTGATCACTTTTATTGACACAATGAGATTTCAAAAATTTCAACCTAATGCTGCAACAACCCCAGGTGAAAAGAGCCCTTCAGCTCAGATCATGAATTTTTTGACCTTGCAGTTAAATTGATTTTCTAGATCTCTCTGTTCCCAGAGCACTGGAGGAAAGAATAGCATATGAGCTGAAATAATGAGAATTTGAGTTACCAGAAAGATTAGACTGAGCATAAGCTCAGAAGAGGAATTTTTGGTTATTATACTAAATTTATATGAACAGGCATATGAACCCTGGCTTGTGAATGGGCATAAGAGTAAAAACTAGACAAAAGTGCTATTCGTCTTTGGAAAAGTTTGCAAGAAATAGCATTTCTCTAAATTCCTTAGAAATCAGTTTACAAGCCATACAACAGTTTACAATCCAATTAAAATGCAGGCTTGGTAACGGGAACACCCTCAGCGAAAAATACTGTTAGAAACTAAGACAATTTCCCTCTTCTGTCATCTTCCTCACACCACTGATGTTTGGTATTTCCCATATTCTCTAACAGACACTAAAAGGATTGTACTGTATCTTTATTGCAAAACCTTTCTCTGTAGAGAGCTGACTAACTGAAAATGATGCTTTAAGAGATTTCAGCTATTCAGTTTCTTTTGAGAATACAACTGCCACATTTTAAAAGTAGAGAGTTCAAAGTATAAGTGAAATGCATTCAAAACTTCACAGCATGGTGTCACAATTTATTTCAGATCAGGTTAGCTCAGAAGTGTCCCAGGAAAGGAGCCCTCCCATTCCCCTGCTCTCAAGATTCACTTCTGTCCCAGATGACCCTTCCTCTGTCTACCTGCCAGCACAGTCTCCATTATGTGCCATGACACCTTTTACAATGAATTCAGCTGACAATGGTTTTATGATGTGTCAGTTTTTATTAAAAAGTAGCTCAGGTCTCTACTCTCCAGCCAACTCATAAGCAGTAGCTTAAATAGCTGCATTCCCACCAGGAAAGAAGCCAGTACACTCATGGCTGGAGAACAAGAACACATCCGTGTTCTTACCCCAGCTGAAACTAACACTCACTGTCACCGTAACTTCAAAACCAAAGAACTCTTGGTGGCGTGTGAAGAATTTTCTTTCTTCACACACCACCAAGATCTGTTGCAAAATACAAGCTGCCAGTGACAGCTATTATCTTAAAAAAGACCAAGGTATTCTTCTTCTACAATGATTCCCCAAACTTCAAGTGATCACCAGGAGAACATTGAAGAATAAAATGACTCCAAGTCCTTTTGAAAAAAATCTCTTAAGCTGTTCTTTGACTCTCTTTAAGGGTTCTGTTCTTTTAGGGATAAAAAATGACCCTCTTTGTATTTCAGTTACAAATTAAACATGAAAGTAAGCAAAGTGCACTAAGATAGATTCCAGCTAGGAATAAAGCAGAAGTGGCAGAAAGTGTTTCTTGACAGAGTAAAACCATCTCAGGAGCAATATAAATATGCAAATTACTTTCAGAGATGACTCCATGACAAGATTTCAACAGTTTTGCTGCTGAAATTAATTTCTCCTCATGAATGATACAACTGAACAAAACAGCTCCAACATATGCAGGCTAGTAATGACACTAATCAGATAAAGTGATAGTCTTGTATCAAAGCATAGTTCCTCCAGATGGTGTAACTGATGCAAACACTGCATATACCTCCCAAGGCAGGACAAGGCTCCAATGACTTTATCAAAACATCATTAAAGAGTGACAACCAGTTTGAAGGACAGAGTAACACACAGACTTTCTTCACTAACAGAGAAATGTCTACATTCTGTGACAAATAACAACTTGTGAGAAATTCTACATCTGATTATTTCTTTAAAATACCTTTGTATTTGTCTTAATTTTTTAATTACTACTTTGGCCTGTACTTGTAAGCTTACAATTATTCTTCTGAGAAGCACATTTGAAAGGCCCAGTTATTTCCAAATCACCTAGTTCTAACATTTCCAGATTTTTATCATGAGTAGACGATGGTTACTAAGTGCAATACTGAACTAGTGTTAAAATGAATCTTGGAACATAACATACAAAAAGGCAAACTTGCTCAGGCCAAAGATCTGTCTAGCCAGCAACCCATCTCCAGTAGAGTCCAGAAGCAGATGCTAAGGGAACAAAAGAAATAGGACAAATCTATTCAACAATCCCCCCAAACATTCTTCCAACCTCTATTTTCACCTCAGGGGATATTAGGAACCTCATGTAGGCCCTCTCTTAATTAATCTTCAATTAATATCTCTTCTTAGTCCTCCTGTTCAATCCTGCAAGTTGCTGCAACTCCAGTGTTCTTTTGCAAAATCTTACCCATGCCTACTGCCTGCTGCATGAACCAACACTTTTTCTGGAAGCCCCTGCTTGCTTTTTGGTGACACTAAGATTTTATCCTAGAAGAGACCATAGACAGTCCAACTCAGTCATCCTTTTCACACTGGTTCTGATTTTACAAACTTCAGTTGTGTAACATCCTTTATTCCAGGCTGAAGAGTTCTAACCAGCTCAGTCATTCCTCACAGAGAAACTGATGCATGCCTTCATTTCTCTAACCAGAGTTGTTGCACTCCTAGCTTTTTGAGATGCAGGAACCAGAATGGCACACAGTAACTCAGGGTACAGGGAAATCATAGTTTCATACAATAGGAGTAATACTCTGTGTTTCTGTTGTCTAGGTCTGTGGTAACAAATCTTAACATTTGATATGCCTGGCAGATGTTTTTTAAATATTACCAAGCACTGTGCTAGCCTGTGTACCAGAAAATATAGCTCCCAAGTGATAAGAGTCAGCACAGCAGTAATCAGCTTATGTGTGAAGTTAGGACTGGTTCTCACCCGCATGCATCACTTTCATCTCTACTACATTTCATCAGTCACTTTATTTCCCAGACACTGCTGTCTTCTAACTGAGTTTGTCTGCAATCCTGCTGCATCCACACCTTCTCTGGGAAACCTGTTCCAGTGTCTCACCACTCTCACAGGAAAGAATTTCTTCCTTATATCTAATTTAAACTTATCCTCTTCCTGTTTAAAGACAATACTCCTTTGTCCTTGAAAGTCTCAGGAAAGAGATACTGTAAAAAGCCTTTATTAAATTTTGGTAGAACATAGCAGCCAGATGAACTTATTAAGGGTCCTGCTTGCCCACACTTCAAAAAACATGACAAGTAAGGCAGAATTTCTTCCTGTGATAACTCCACTGATTCTTTGCAACTAATATTCACCACATGTTGGCATGTCCTTAAGTTCCTACTAAGCTTTACAGTACCAATATCCAGCTTACAAGTTAGTTCTTTCTGGGTTCCCTGGAACAAGTTATTTTTATTTTGCCCTTAAGATTTCTACAGTGAGTTATCATCAGTCACTCCCAACAATTTGCTACTGGTTATTTAATCTGTTTTTTTTCTACAAGCTCTTCTACAGTCACCGTAAATTCTGAGAGATTCTGCTGTAGCTCATCCATAAGAAGGGTTTTACAATGTGACTCCCTCCACTTACCTTCACAGCATCAATTTACCTCCCCACTGCAACAACCTGCAGCAGCCTCGTGGTTGCTGAGCACTCCTTGTCATCCCTCAGCCCTCTGACTGCTTGTTGCTCCTGCCGCGTATGAAAAATTATACTTTGGCTTAATAGCATTTTGTGGAGCTTTGAGTAAATGAATCCAACTCAGCACCATCACTACCCTCACGCTTTAGGCCTATTTCTATCTGCTGAAGTTTATGATCCTTTCATTTATTTAGCAGAAGCTTCACCTTTTCAGAGGATAGTTTCTCATTTCCTTGGCCTTTAGTATTTTGCTGTTCAGATACGCACTCTCTCTTCCCTTCAGCCTTACTTAGCTGTTAGCATGCACGGGCACTAACATTTATTATTCTCCACACCACTTGTAAGGAAGAAAATTCTTTAGATTGCCATTTTAGCTTGAAAAATTCATGAATGAGAGCAACAGCTAGCTGGAGTCAATACTGCTTGAGATCCATTGCAGTCTTACATTAAGACACTCCCAAACTGTTCAGACTATTCTGATTATACAATTATGAAACACAAGCATAAAGAAGGGGGTATTTTCATAGCTTATGTTGGTGGAGACAATAAATAATGGATTGACCTTACAGCTTGAAAAAAAAGTGAAAAGCTAAATCTGTGATGTTAAATCTTTGAAATATCAGGAAATCCTGAAGTTTTATATAAGACTTCATGCTGTCTTCTTACACTACGATAGATCTGTATTTTAGATAGCAGAAATCTAACCAAGGTTATAATAACATATACTGCAACATTAAATGCACACATAAAGAATTATCAGATACGCAAACATAGAACCCTGCAACATTATACTAAAAANATAAGTGGTACCAGCCCCCGCCCCTACACTTTTATTCTTAGAAACACCTGATGGAAGATCTTTTCCCTATATATTTAATAAGTCTTTCAGCAACCCTTGTCTTTCCATGCCTGCCAGTTAGCCTGTCTTAGAAGCAAAGAGAAAAACTAACTGGCTGAGCTACATTCCAGATGTAAATTAAGCATCACTCTCTTTACTGATACAGCTCATGTCATTACCAACCAAACTTTCATTCAAATAGGTTCTGACATACAACCAACTTTTAAAAAATTGGTGCTGTAGTAAAAGAAAAGTTGTGTATACATACAAAAGCCTAAGTGCAACACATAATTAAGGGACTAGAATGTAAGATGCAATGTAGTTACATTATTCTTAAAGATTGCAGGGAAATCTACTTATGTGTTTAGAAGTGCTCCCACACACACACACACTAACCTACCTCCTCCACATGTTTACAGAAATCTTCAGTCTTAAAGAACACCAGACAGCCACAGAATTACACACTAGAAATATGCACTTAGACGAACTGCTGTTAGAACATACAGAACATGCCACCTGGAATATGAAAGAAGCCCATGGCAAAATATCAGCCCTGTCTCACATAAAGCAAGGAGTCCTTAGCAGCCTCTTAATGTGTTTGATACCAGCCTGCAGGGCAAAGAGAACACAGTTGTCTGTTTCAGCATCAGGTTATGCATTTAGATAATCTTGTGAATTAGGGGTAGTAAACTGTAAAATTCAGATTAAATTTACAGACTGTGTGACACACTTCACCCAAATTATATGTGCACAATAATGAACATTTTTTCATAGTTTCAAGTAAATTTTGGAGTAAAGACTAAAAATGAGCAAATAAATTATTTTCTGAAATTTTCTTTGAATGTCTGTTTTCCTTTGAAATATTCTTTGAATAACTGATTGAAATCATGTGTACATAAAGCAATGCACAGACAGCTGTGTTTAAGAGCAAGTATTTTTTTCTATAAAAGGAAATACAGGTAAAGACAAATCCTAGAGTGGTTATTTTTGCAAATATGAGAGTATTTAAGACTAGGTAAGTACTGTGAGCAAGTCATGTGTTTATTGCTTCTAAAACAGGCAGCTTAAAATACTACCATCTATCCCACTAGGATGATCACGTTATGGTTACTGTCAGTTTGGTTCTGCATATGCACTGAAACAATGTAGCATCTCTTATAGATTTGCAGACCATATTGTATTTTTTTTCCAATAACTCAACTGAAGCTTTCTTCAATGTAATGAAACACAAAATGTCTGTTATTCCCAGTTTTAGACTAGGCAATTATTTCATTACAGAATCATACAATCATTTAGGTTGGAAAAGAATTCCAAGATCATCAAATCCAACCTTTGACCAATCACCACCTTGTAAACTAAAACAGCACTAAATGGCATGTCTCGTTGTTTCTTGAATACTTCTAGGAGTTGTGATTTCACCACCTCCCTGGACAGTCCATTCCAATGCTTGACAAACCTTTCTGTGAAGAAATTCTTCCTAATGTCCAACTTAAACCTGCCCTGGTGCCACTTGAGGCCATTTCCTCTCATCCTGTCACTGGTTACCCGGGAGAAGAGACTGACCCCCACCTGGCTCCACCCTCCTTTCAGGTAATTGTAGAGAGTGATAAGGTCCCTCCAAGCCTCCTTTCCTCCAGGCTAAACACCCCCAGCTCCCTCAGCTGCTCATTGTAAGCCTTGGGCTCCAGACCCTCCACCAGCTCCGCTGCCCTTCTCTGGACATGCTCCAGCCCCTCAAGGTCTTTCTTGCAGTGAGGGGCCCAGAACTGAACACAGAACTCGAGGTGTGGCTTCACCAGAGCCAAGTACAGGGCGACAATCACTGCCCTGGTGCTGCCGGCCACACTATTCCTGATACAAACCAGGTGCCATTGGCTTGGTGATTAAGACAGAATCATTATGACAGAATATTTTTCAGTTCTATTCCCATCTCATAACATACACCTTAAGTAAAGCTTGAAAGATTTCAGTAAGGTCCTATTAAATGCATTCCTGTGATGGAAGATTTCAGCAAGAGATAACTCCTGCTACTAAAGAACATTCATTGCATGCAAAAATTCTGTCAAAACATAATCAGTTAACAGTTATCTTTGAAAAATTAATCTGAAAGAAATTATTAATGTTGCAGTAAAATAAACAAGATCACACATTTTGCTTTTTCTAAGCATTAGCTTAACATGCTGGAAGATTATTGTTTTCTGTGGGAATTGTATCATTGTCTCATTTTCTCCATAATCACTGCCAGGATGCCACAGGCAACCAATTAGATGTTTAAACAGCTGGGATTTTTTTGTTTGTTTATTCATTT
The DNA here is from genome assembly GCA_013399195.1 of Dicrurus megarhynchus. NCBI lineage: Eukaryota > Metazoa > Chordata > Aves > Passeriformes > Dicruridae > Dicrurus > Dicrurus megarhynchus. The sequence continues at coordinate 2,264,098 of VXAD01004646.1, read as the reverse complement.
GTTTGCATGCTAGCTCATTTCAGATTTCTTTAGATGTTAATAAATAAAAGTTGAAATTTCATTAAGAACTTATTTCATCTATCAAGACACTATAGGTTTTCTTCAAATCAAATCCTTCTTTTGACTTTCCAACCGATTTCAGCTAAGGATAAGAGTTTCCTTCTTTAGAAATACATACTATTTAAAGTAACTTTTCTATAACCAATGAAAAATCTGACCAAATTTGAGGTGTGCACGGCAAATGAAGAAAATGAAGCAAATAATAACCTTTCTCAGATTGAAAACAAACAGTACTCATCTTCCCGGCATTACAGAACAAACTTCCACTAACACATGTTTCAAGGCATCACTCAGAACAGTGATCTGGGTTTAAGACCATTTCACAACTTAATTAGACCCCACCAAAACTGAAAGCTGCAGTAACTTCAAGCCACAGCCATACCCGTGTGCATGCACTCATGTGAAAGTATCGCACACACTAAATTGCACCGAGGCCGTGAGAACATGCAACTTAGTAATGTGCAATATCTCCACCAGAGCAAGCAGAATGGGAGCTTCGGGGAAGAAGGGTATGGTGCATTCAGGAAGAGAACGACATGCTGCTCAGGGAAAGGAAAATGGTTCAGGCAAAGGTGTGCATGCTACTACTTGGAAACCTGTGAGCTGGAGAATTACTGCTTCATCCATTCAGGACAAAAAACAAAACAAAAATCAAAATCCAGACAAGAGCATCCCCTTCCTATTTCAGGGGTAAAGAATATAATTTTCCTACTCAAGCAGTGAAGTAGGCGACTGATGAACCACCCTTCTAAACAAAGCAAATCTCACGCTGTTATGGGCCGACAGTGATTCCCCTCAACCTTCAAAGTACTACATTATTAATTACAGTTACAACGAAAAATTTCACTAACTACTATTGATAACTAAAATTATCTAAATACAGTAAACTGGTCCAAGTGGTCCTCATGTTTTTAAAGCAAGTCATCTTCCTAAACCTGACAAGAGTAGTGCCAAAAGAATTCCTGCAGCTGAACCTACTTTGGCACAACCCTTCTGCCACAGTCGCCAGTCCCTCCCTGCTCCCCCTTCTTCACTCATTCCTATGGCTGACTTTAAGTGGTTTCAATGGAAGTCAATCCTGTATTTACTATATTCACAGGCAACTAAGCACCACTGTCAGTCAAGGGAGACTCTTGCACATGATGAAATATTACCTTTGTAATTCATCATATTTTTGTCGTGATATCCACTTATGTAATATGGAAAACAGGGGGAAAAAACCCAAAAAAACCAAACCAAACAAACAAACAAACAAACAAAAAAAACCCACCAAAAAAAAAAAAAACAAAAAAAAACCACCAACCAACCAACAAAAAAAAAGGACAGAACTGTGGAGGGATGAAATGCAAAGGACAAATGAAGAATTTATCAAGAAGAAAAAAAGAGTAATGAAATGTGGCCACACCAAGAAAGTTAGAATCAGACTGAGAAAGACCTGAGACTGCAAACCAAAGAAAAGGGGAAACAGATAAACCAATTGGGCATGAAGGAGCAAAACTACTAGAGAACAGAAGCTCTTTTACTGCTGAGGCACCAGAAGTATTTAGGATTATTATAACTTCCCTAAATTTTTATTTCCCACCTCATTTACAGGCAATGGCACATGAAATTCCAGCATGGAATTTTGAGTTAGTTAGTTGATTTGAAAGAGAACCAGTACTTCATACATCACTCAGAAATCCCTTTGGTCACATATGCCATTGGTAGTGATTTTCCTCCCAGGTTTTTTACTGCGTTTTAGGGAATCATCATACGACTACTGACCTTTCCTCTTCCCTGTAGATTAAATGCTGCCTTCCACAAGATGCAAACAATGAGGAGAAGCAAATGCAATATATGACAACAAAGCACACACAAGTGTTTAGTCTAAAATCATAGGAGGATTTTCATGATGAAGGTTACTGAAAATTGGGAAAACTGGTTTATGGCCAATTTGCAAATCTGTGTTTGTTCTATAGTCCAAACACTGCTGGTTCCCATCTGGAGGGCTGCTTGGAGGGAGGCAGCACTGCCTGTGAGAACTGGAAAAACTCAGTCAAAGGCAGGTATCTGGGGCATGGGCAAACGCCCAGCTTACAGTCACATTCACAACGTGGGAAAAGACCAAACTAGCAGCAGACCATCCCTTGGGATGCCCTTTGCCCTCCAGTCCCGAGAGAGACCTAGAAAACAGCTCTTTTGTTGACTGTCAAGGGTTGTGTGGCCCCTTCTTTCCCACTGCCCTTCATGAAGAGATGCCATCTCTTCAGCACTGAGGGCTGAAGGACTGGGGAGAGGAGGACCTTCCTTCCATCAAGCCGCTGCCTTCCCCATGTGGCAAGGGACATTCCCATCAGCTGTCCTGCCTTCCCCAGATGGGAAGGGACACCCATAACCATGCAGAAAGTGACTCTCCCACCATCATCCAAGCCCTCACACCAGACCATCACCAGCATCAGCCCCACCACTGCCCTGAGTCACACCACCACCAGCAGCATCCCCACAGCTGGAATTTGTCCTGCTGAGCACACAGCAGTGCTCCTACAGCCATCCCCTTCTCCTGTCCATGCTCACCCAGCTGGTTACTAAAGGCTGCCATGAGCCTTGTTGAAGTCAGAGCAAGTGGCAGTCACTGCTCTCCCCTGGTCCCGCTAGGACAGTCACCTCCTCAAAGCAAAGCTCATGCTTTTCCCAGCACAGTTTGTCCTTGGTGGAGCTGTGCTGGCTGGTTCATCCAAGCCATCTTTCACAGTTCTGCCTTTGTACCCCTAGGTTTGCCAAACAAGCTCTTGGCTCAGGCATGGCATGATGCTTTTGTCAAATCCCTGCTCAATCCCACCACCTGATACATGCTGCCTCCCCCTGGCATCCTGGATGAATGAATTTCCTATCAAAGACCAGGAGGGCAATTCATCCCATGGTTTGCAGCAGGCAGTTCTTGGATTACACTCAGCTTCTTCAAAACTCCTATAGCATCACCACAGCTGCATCTATTTTTTCCCACTACTCAAGTTCAAATTTATAATCTGAGGTATTTTGACAGAAAATCAAGTGAGATTCAACACTTGGCTCAAAGCAGCCTGGAAAGCTGCTCTTACCCCTATGTAGTTCATAAATCTACTTGTGTGAACAGAGAACTGTTACTGTATTTGCAAACTCATCATCAAGGGAGTTAGAAAAATATTTATAAAATGTATAGCTACTTATAGTCCATAAAATAAAAAAACACAGCAGAGTTCCGATGAGAGAAATTGAAATGGGAAAAGGTCTTGGTTTGTTTAAGAGCCTGCTGGGTAATATCTTTAAATTAAGAGACTTCTTGAGCTACAGAAACATGTTGCCAAGTGCCCTCCCTCTTCTTTCCCCCTTGCTCTTTTTCTCTGAAATAAATGGCAAAGCACACAAGGGAACAGACTTCCTTGATTACATCCAAGTTTCCTAGTGCTTTTCACAAACACATTTTAAGTAAAAGAGCAACAGAAGTAACTGACAACTTGGAGCATGATTTTTTTAATGTCATTTGGTTTATGAACACCAGAGAGATTAGGTCTATCTCTTGCTAGGAGGATCCCTGCCCTCTAGACAGCACTAGTTAGATGCTGAGTTAGCTTTGTGCACGTGCTGTCTCCCGCTGAAGAGTGGTGGGAGCTGGAACACAGCTGGTGACTTTTGAGATTTATTAACTTAAATCTTTTTGGTCAACTTGAAAGCATGGATATTTTGAGGGTGAATTCACGTTGCGTAATGCTGTCATAGTCTAATGATGAAAGCGACTACAGATATTTCATTATTTGACAAAATTCATAACACAAATGGAGCCTCTTCCATTCTACCACCAAGCACTAACATCCATTTTGCATGGCATTTACAGATGAGGTGAAGAAGCCGTTTTTAGGTTCCTAGCCCTGCAGCAACAACTCATCTCCAAAAGCAAAGAGTAGTTGCTACTTTGTGACAAAAGAAAGGGCTTGAAGTAGCAATTGTTTTTCAAAAGGCAACAGACTGGGCATGCATAAACTCATGAGAAATCGTTACTGTACTGGCCATACTTACGTGCTGAAGATCACAGTAAGTTTGGAGTGGAATGCAAGCTAACTGAGAACCATTACGATAAATCCTTAGGTACAAGTGAGAAGTTAGGAACTTCTGAAAAACTCAGAAGAATCATTCCAAAGAATTCAAATAAGGCACCAAGTACAGGCTACTCCAAACAAATATGAATGACTGATTCAGGCTACCTTAGTGAATACACAGACTGAAGTCCCTTGTGTATGACAAGCTGCTTCACATTCCACATTCTCCAGATTCTCCAGACATTGGCTTTTGCTCATCATATTTGCAGTTACTGATGCATGCTGGCTCTTTCCTACTCATTTCCTGTGGCTTTTCTAAAATTATTTTCTTTCTTTCCTCCATTCTAATTCTGAGAAATACCTTGGTTCACCTTAGTCACATACCTGTAAACTTATAATTGCATTTAATACAATCCTCCTCACGTGGTATCCGTGCCCAGATAAACCATATCCTAGTTTTTCACCCTGTTCCCCTCTACTATGGGCTAAAGAGAACAATTTGTGAGACAAGTATGAGTTTCTAAATCTGCTCACACTATTCAGAAAAGATTGAACTGAGATACTAACCATGTGATCAATGAAAGCTCAATAGCAGTCACTCAAGAGAAGGGCTATTAACTTCTTGGCGGAATTCCAAATCTATTGCTTTCTGTCTGAATTGCCCCTTCATTTCAAATGACTACAGCAGTTAGCACTGTTGTTCAAGATCCTACACAACATAATATAACCTTCCCATTGTTAAAATGGCAATCACTTGGCAATAAGTTTGGAAAGCGCTTTAATACCTCCCCGGTTTAAAGCCTACTTAAGATGACACAGAAAGCAGTGGTGTAAGAGGCAATGGCTATACAGAATTTAGCATGGAGTCTGTTCACTTTGTCCAGCCCATCAACGTTTTTGCAAAAGTACACTCTGCTATAAACACATTATATAAAATCTAGTTTATTACATTACCAGCATGTTAGCGTTTCAAGCTGCTAGCAGGTGAAAGCTGGTGATTTCATTCACCTGTGACGAATGAACACTACTGCACCACCCCAAAAACAGCTTTACTCTGTAATCTTTGTGAACCATACATAAAAACACAAAAAATCCTTCTTCAATTACTGAAGTAGTTTAGAGCTGACACACAAAATTGGTGACTAAGCATGAAACACCATGAATGTACTCGGTAGGTGCAGCACAGTAGGGTTCCGAGTGTGATAAGGAGAGTGCTCCCCTGTTGCTCCCTTTGATGTAATTTGGTTTATGGAGATCACGAACTAGATTTCTTTCAGATGAAATTGAACTGGAAAATATACTCCAGAAGCATACCTAATACATTCCAGGTACAAATGGGTACTTATTCTCCAATATTAGACAAAATACTTCAAACTAAGTACTTCTGAAATGTGTACAGCACGGGTGTCAGTTCCTCCATTTCCACTGTTTTGCTGCATTAATCTGCTTCTACTGAGCTGCCCCAGCTCTTATTGCCAACACAACTGCAAACACTGCTTCCTGATGAGTTAGGGATGTCATGGGAGTAGCAGTTTTACTAAACACTAGTATACATGACTGCACAGATCTCTGAAAATTTTTTAGCCAAGTCCAATCAAATTGCTCTATCAACAAAGGGGAAAAAATAATCGATGCTAGGTTCTTGAAATCTTTGAGATTTGCAACTCATCTTTGAAACACAAGCTGTTGCCATTGTTAGTTATTTGCAGTTGAACATCAAATTTAAAAAAGAATTTTAAAGAAAGGGCAAGAAATCAGCAATGTACCTTATTGCTTCCTCCACAGATTGGCCAACTATATTTGAGGAGGGACCTGGCTGAGACAAAGGTGTCAGGCTTATCACCCATTTTACTGGCTTGTAATACTCATCACTGGAGCTCAACAGGTAGAACAGCGTGGTCAGAAAAATCACCTGCAAAACAAATTGAAGTTTTAAATTAAAAGGTAATAAATACTTTACAGAATTAGCATATGCAGCTATGCTTCAGATCCTGAATTTTACTGGAAAGGAATAAGACTTCCACAAGTCTGGATTTAGAAAAACACAGAGAGCTGAAAGAATAATTTTCTCCCCTGCTCCACAAAGGACTTAACATTTACAGCCAGACATTATGAAACTTCTGCCTCTGTTCAGCCTCTTCCCAAAGTTACATCTAGACCAAACAACCAGAATGCTGATCAACATTCTAGTTGTGGGGCTTTTTGGTTCTTTTTCAGCATGTTTAAGAGATCAAAAAACTGCTGAATAGTTACATCTATTCTCAAAACAAGCACACAAAGCTGCCAAATAAATTTGGGCCATCTCAAGAGACATTTTGCAGCTGGGTATCAGATATGAATTACACAAAAATTCACAACCATAAATTTTATGTTAAGCTGGCAATCCTAAGTGAATATTCCTTCTGTGAGTTGGAATCTCAGCAGAAGTGATGGCAGTTCCATTGTTTCAACTAAAAGACAAAAAAATTACAATCAGATTGGATTAGATTCCTCTATGTGGCAGTCAACTATGTTTCTCTTATTTTCCTGTCAGTGGGCTCAGCAACTTCTTGGGTAAGCATAAATCACAGAACTGCGTCCATCTTGAAAGAGAATACCTTGAACAAGAAAAATTCTGTATGCTTCAAATGTAAACTATGGCTTATAGCCGCTTCATCTACAAGTCTCAGATATTTTTTCTTTCTTCCCAAGATTAGAAAGAATTCTTTCCTTTTTTACAACCTACTTGTATTCTAGAATAAACCACATCTTGATCTTTTTTTATGAGCCAAACAGCCTGACCTCCGTAAGTCTCTTACTTTCAAGCATTTTATCCAATTTGCAGACACCTCATGTTCTTCTCCTTCATTCTCTCTGAAGATGCTCAGAAAACAAAATGCAGACAGCATGGCAGTATTTCATTACCAATCTCAAGAATGACATCCATCTGTCTCTGTTCCTGATTCCTCTACACTCAGGAAAATGCTACTACCATTTTCCCCCTATTCTACCCTCCCAGACTTTTAACTTGAAAGTCACACTCAACTATTCACCTATAATGATCCCTGTCCAAAATGTCATATATTGGTTTAGGCTATATTCCATCTTCCCAGGTGTTTAGCTTCTGCCTTGGGTGATAAACCAATCTAGCTAATAAAACAAGTCGTATTAGCGGATTTAAACAGCATGCTGTTAACATTCATTTTGAAATTAAAAAAATAACAAAAATAATTAAGCTTTGCTTTAATGGAAAATAGTCTAGTGCCAGTAGCAGTATAAGCTGTGTTTTGTTACAGTTTTAAATAAGAGAATCTTAAAACTTGAATCACATTTTAACATCCTTTGTGATTCTGCAATTATGGTTATTTTTCTTCCTTGATGGGCTCTGCCATTTCTCCTAAGCTACTGTATTATTTCCTGATTTCACAAGAAAACTCTATACTGAAGCAGGCACCCAGATGATGTGTCTTCCTTCCACTGAACTCAGCCTAGAGATACTTCTTGCACATGCAGTTTTCAACACAGAGAGCAGCATATTGCTCTAAGTACAGTAAGTATAATATCTGCTTATCCTAACTGTTCTTCCCTAGTGTTTACAGAAGAAACTTGCCTTCTTAAGGAGATACAAGATAGACATACCCACCTGAATTGTAAAAGCCAAAGCGATGGCTGGGAATGAACAGCAGGAGAATAAAATGGTGTTAAGCTGAACTACAAGCTAGGGAAAAAGTACAAACCCTACTCAATTTCTGCTAAAAGAAGATGGATGTAACCACAGCATCATACAAAATTAAGTGAATTTTGGAATACTTGCCTTTCAGGAAATTAATGTATTTCCTTTAGCACAATAGGTGTAGAAATTCAAAAAGAAGCTGTAGTCACTGAATATAATAATATATTATATCATATAATATAATAATTATCAAATGGCTCGCTGACTCTTCCAACAAGTAGAATAGCCTCAATATTACTTTCAGCAGCAAAAGATATGTACTATCTTAGAGCAACTGGAGGCTATAAGTTTTCAGACCTCTTTTACAGGATATCTGAGATACCTAAATTGTTTCCTAAGCAACAATTCAAGATCCTGCCAATGACTACAAGGAACAATTTACCAAATACAAAACAGCAAGACCTTTCCATAGTTAAACAATTGATGGATTACTATTTCATGCTGTAGAATTTGTTCTGTAGCTGAAAATATTAAATACTCTAATTTGAGGAGGGATAGACTGAATTCAGGGAGGAAGCTCTGGGTAAACACTCTCATCCAAAATGGTAAGTCAGCATTTCCACAGATATCAAGAAACACACAACCTAATTGCTTGTGCATCAGGTCCAGTGATTCAGTAAACATTTTTTATCTGCTTTTCATAGTCAATTTTCTGCTGTAAAGCTTCAGGGTTTTTGTTTGTTGGGAGTTTTTTGTTTGTTTTGGGTTTTCTGGTTGGTTGTTCAGTTGCGTGTTTTACAAAATCTGTGCATTCCCTGCAGGACTGTAGATTCCCATCAGCCAAATGGAGCTTTTTCTCTTCCAATCTTTGTAACAGAGTATGAGCAGAGTGAGTGAGTGTGTGCACGTGTGAGTAAACACGTGTGCATGTTTATACACCCACACAAAGGCATACACATACATCCATGTGCACATGTGTGCAGATAGGAAGTTGTATTCAGAAGTGAAATACAAGTGACACTTCTGTAACTAACAATCAGTTTTCAAAAGCCTGTTGAGGATCTCAAGAGTCTTACTGGATCATGGATGGACGTGCTGCACAGACTGACATTTCTACTGAATGTTTTGATGGAAGATGTATTTTTCAAAATAGAGGTTCTGAGCAAAGTGTCCATTATTTCCATGTTTTAAAGTACAAATTTTTAAACCTTTTATCAAAATAAAATTCAGTATTTTAATTTCTATTCAAGATGACTAAAACTGGACTGAAATGTAATCAGTAGAAAAACTAACCACTTTGAGTATTATCTTGCTGGAAAATTTAAGTTAGTTTGTGCCACTCCTAACTAGTAAAAACTTTTCTGTAGCAACTAGGAAACCTGAAAAATGAAAAAATAAGAGTACAGTTCAAGCATCTAATCTTTAAAAGAATTCCAACACAGCAAGATCCCAACTACGTCTGCTAAACCAGCTGACTGCACAGCGCCCCAGCAAGAGGCAGGACCCTGCTGGCAGACAAAAAGTCAGATCATGCACCACAGCAACAGCATGCAATGAACTTGATATAAGTCATTAGGCATCTAAACATAAATTTTGCATCTGAGTGCCTTGAAATCATTGGCAATTAGTACCCAAGCTTGCAATTTTTGTATGCTAACTTTTTGGACACAGTTTTAAATGTGCCATCTTGGGTGAACTTGTGGACTAAGGAAGAAATCAAATACTCTCATGCAATCTTTTTTTTATGGAAGACAACTAGAGAACAAATTGCTGATTCCCCGTAACAATTTTTTCCATCTTCTGAAAGCAATGACTTATACAGGGATATGCTTATGAGGACACACCCTAAGACTTCAGCAGTTAGGTAGGATATCACAAGTTACAGTTTAGTATCTTCAAGGCCTGAAACAAGAATTTTCCACTAATAGAATGACAGGAAGACTTAGTACCTCCTAATGTAAAAGTTACACAAATCTTGCCCTCTTGTCTAGAATGCCCCCAGACAGACATGGAATTTACAAGATCTTCAAGAATTTTGGTATTAGGTAAGTTTAGATGATGTTTCCAATGCTCTGGGTTTGAGCTTTCATTGTTACATGTGCCATTAGGCTTTTCCAGTAAAATGGACCATGTGAACCAATGACATACCACTTACCACTGAAAGCACAAAATTGAGAAGAGCTGTGCCACTGTGGAAGAGGATTGTCACTAATGTTGTAACCGTAGTAAACAAGAGGCTCACATTGCGACTCATCACTATCCACAGAGACTCCAGGATCTGAAAAACGAGGGAGAAGCGAAGACAAAGTCAGGCATTGGATGCTATTAGCAAGGACAGAGAATTACTTACTGAGTATTTCACCTCCATCAAGCTATACAAAAATGACTTTTTAAAAAAAAAATCATCTTCCCTCACACCTACACTACAGCAGGTTCTACCAAGTGAAAATGTCTACCAAAGGTAAGTTTCTATGTAGTTGATTACAAGGTTTTGGAATTTTTCTCCCAATATTCAAAATTATTTCATTATGTAAAATTACAAAAAAACTAGATGTGGTGACACTTGTTTATTGTCATTAACATTGCTGTCAAGCAGATCTTGCCTTGAGAGAAAATATTCACCTTTTCAAAAGCAGAAATGTTAAGATACAAAGGACAAGGAGTAACATCACAAGGTAGAAGTAAATCTGAAGCTTCAAATCAAAACCTAAAAGTACTACTTCAATAAATTTGTTTTTAAAAGCTTTCATGGTAATGAAATGCATGTTTTTAATAATATCTGCAGAGAAATGCAAAAGTTGTGATTTTGAGTAAGGATGCATCAGTTAGTCAAGTAACTATGAAAAATAAACAATATTAGATAATCTATTAAAATTCATACTGGCTTGGGGAACTGATTACTTATGGTTACATGTAACTAGTCTTTACATACAGTAAAGACTAGTTTTGATGCATCAAAAGGAGGCACATGGAGGCATCCTAAGTGCAATGCACACCAGTTTCAAACATGTATTTCATCCAGAAGGAATACAGTAAGAATGTATTAGCCAAAGTGATTCTAACAGATAAAAGAAGCAAGATCACAAACAAATCTTCTTTCAGATTAACTAAGGTAACTGGAAAAACTGTAAAAGCTCTGACACAAAAGCCCTTCAGGTTCAAAGCTGTAAGTGAAGACTTCAAAACAAGCAACTGTTAGTCTTGGTTTAACAAACAGAAATTAGACTGAATTAGAACAAAACCAACCAACAACCCCCTAAAACCAAAAAAAACCCTTTCCCAGTAGGCAGCACTTACAGAGCAGACACAGGAGTGCAAGCCATGTGTTCACCTCTCCTTTAGAAGTGAGTGAATCATATAAAATTTAATTTATTAAGCATGAACTTGAGAGGGACTAAGTGCTGGGGGAAATGACAGGGAATTAAAACCAGAAAGACCTACTTAGTTCATGCTTCCTACTATTCAATGGGAATTATGAATGTCAAAGCTCATCTTTTGGACAGATTTTATTAGTCTCTCTTGAGACTTCAAGTGAGGTTAGAAGTGAAGAGGACACTGCTGAAAAATGTTCTCCCACTGGTACCTGTTCCTTTGCTTCTTCTATGGATTACAAATTCATTCTGAGGGTGCAGCAGTGCTGTAAGTTCAAGCAGCCCCCAGGTAACACTATTATGTGCACATTATGTTATGAGGACTATAAACACAGAGATTAGTGAATTCTGAGGGAATGGTTTGCAGCCAAAGCAGAGGCCTTCCAGTTGGTATTGAGTAAAGATAGTGCTATCATTGCTAATAGCAGGCCTTAAATTGTATGCACAGTTCCCCTCCCAGATATTTAAGCCTGTTACTAGAACTTGGTGTGTGAACAGGAGCTTCTATGCCACAGGTCTTCTGTTATAATGAGGAGTTTAATCACAGAACAGCAGCAAAGGCCTTGAAAATAGGGACACAGACTGAAAACAAAGGCCCCTGAAACAGGAGCAGTGCTTTGAGTAGGAAGGCATTGAACATACACAACCTTTAGAGCTAGGAAGACTGCTTTTCCTTCAATTAAATGAGGTAGGGACTAAGAAAGGGGAAAAACACCCCAAAAGGCAAAGAACAGGACAAGGCACCTGTCATGACGTGGAAAATTAATACTTCTCCCAAGTATGACAGCAGATGGTCCAGGGTAGAGGTCAAGGGGTGGGTGTTGTCCGGAACAAAAACACTTTATGTAAGGACAAGCTCCTTAATTTAAGGGAAGGTGATGTCCATTAAGTTCCAGCTTTCCATACCTAAGAGCTCTTGAGCCAGCTCATTTAGACTCCTGTGACTCAGACCATTAAGGACAGCCTCTATTGGTGCCAACTACACAGCACCCATCATGATGGCATTTTATCCTCACAGCTCATGTAGGACATGATTGTTAGGGACTGACCACTTGGAATAAATAATGGTAAAACTAGGAGACTGTAAAGCAAACCATTAGCATGAAGTGTGTTGGTGATGAAAACCGGGCTAATGAAGTTTTGCTCTGGAGAGTAAAACTAGCCTGATTTAACAGTCTTCTAAACACAAATCACAGCAATTGTTAAGACCCTCACTTGCAACACATAAGCTGAGCTGACACCAGTGAGAATTCACAAGGAGAGGAGCTTGTTCCATCTGCCAGAGAAAAGCACAATTGGCAGGACTGAGTTTACTTCAAAATAGGATGTTTCTCCAGTACAGGCAGGATTTATTGAACACTTTCTGTAGAAGCTTTAGCCTGAGGGCTAATAACCAGGAGTATACAACTGCAGGCAGTTTCAATGTAGGTATCAGGTTGTTCAATTAACATCAGGAACGGTTCTCCTACATCAACATTCCTGTTTGGCAGAGTCATTGATTTGAACTATTGCATTAGTTATCACCAGCATTTGCTTTAGAGTAAGTGCAGATAGTGCCTTTCTACAGCTTTGGTACGTCCTATGAAAGCAACTGCATCTTTTACAACTCGTCTCCAACTACAGAGTAATTCCTTGTTACGCGTATGTATCATTAAAATTTCAAGATACAAGCTTTTCATAGCTGGGGTGAGAAGACAGACATAGCAAACATTAATCATTACTGAATACAGTATCAGAACGTGCTCAAATACTTCCCTGCCACTCACAAAATCCAATTACGTGCAGCTGCACCTAAGAGTTCATAATGCTGTTTGATTCCCAGAGCCTACTGCAGCTGAGTAGATGAGCTCACCTACTACGCATAAAGAATTGTTAACACCTTGCCAGCTGAGATGAGTTCTCCAAAACACAACCAAACAAGTGTGAATATTTATGCAATATTACAATACTTTTAGTTACTTTTTTATTACTAAATAACTGAAAACCACACCTCTTTGCCCAAACCACTGCTCTGTAAGCAGCCAGAAGGGATCAGTGTTTAAAAGAGATACGAAGCTGTACAGAATTCAGCACTCCCTTAAGCATCACACTGTGCTGTGTCACCATCAGTTACTGTGCCTTTCCAATCTGTAACAGGCAAGAAAGCAAAATTGCATGCAACGTTCTCAGGCACCTAGGGTGTCCTCTTGGCTGCTTTTAAACTGGTCAACACCTGAAAATGAGGGTTAAAAGGCACTTGACCAAAACAGTAATTTGCTGAGAAATTCAAGTCAGCAAACTTCTGGAAGCCAGATAAATCTATGTGCCTAACTTGATTCTAAAGATCAACAGACATATAAAGAGGATAAAACTGGACACAAAGATGTTAAAAAAACCCCAGAAAACCATGGTAATTGATATATTACTGCAAAATGGACTGAATTAGCCATAAACTTATGAGATTACTTAAAGAAATTACTGGAGCCAGAGAAAATATCAGGATATGTAGTAACTCAGTGAAATATTTAAGAAGCTGACTTGATTTAAAACACACAGATCAGTCATGCTAAAGGCACGGAAAGAGAAACCGAACTAAGCTGAAGTTCCCTGTGTACATCTCTGTGGAAGGTCTTTTGTCTTCCTGTCTGGGAGATCTCTGAATGAGCTACCGCCTGCTGGTGGAATGATGAGTATTCTTGTGCAAGGAGCCAAAAGATCAAATTAAGAAGACATTAGCAATGTCTCCTACGACATCAAGGGAGCTCTGAGTCACCATTCACCGATTTAGCCAGCAGCAATTCACTTTCTCAATGCTACAAGCATACAAGAAATGGAGAAAAAGGGTATGAATGGAGAAGCAGATGAGTGAAGAAAGAATTAATCTTTCTTATTTTTCAGAAATTAAATCTTAATAGTCCAGCTATGTGCCGCCTATTTAATCCATCTGATAAACTACCTTAGAGTGAAGCATGGGGTGCAAAATGCAAGGCATAAGTGAGGATCCACTCTTGCTCTCTTTGCAAAGAATGACGTGAAATAAACCCCACTTCAGAAATACATACTGATTATATCATACTGGTTTTAAACACTACTGTTTAATACTGGAAAAAGGTAGCAGTGCTGCTAACACCAAAGCTTTTAGAAAAGAAGCTAACTGATGACTTGGAAAAGCTAATCTTCATATTAAATCTTCAGGCAATTTACACGTTTACATAGTAAATTACTTTAAAATAATTAAGGTCTGTCTACATCAAACTACTGCTAAGCATAACTACTCTAATGAACAGCACATTTTGAGGGGGGTACACAAGTCTTCCAAGCTTTACCTGATACTCAAAAATTCTGCATCAATGCGTGTTGTTACAAATTAAATGAACAGCAGCAATTCCCCAGCACAACTACATCAGTGATTTAATTACATGCTTTCAACTCTAAAATGAAAAATTCTTCCACTACGGGAAAAGCCTGAAGTGAAACACTAGCATCTGTCTTCTTTTAAAGTTTTTCTTACAGCAAATGCTCCTGCACTTATTAAGGAGGAAGACCACTTCCTATGATTTCTATTGATGGAAAAGAGCTTATCTGCTTGTGGCTGTAATATGACGCTGTCAAATAGCTGTATTTTCAGAGAAAACTGTCATCTGTTCTATTCTGAAATACTTCAGAAAGCCAAGGGGCTAGCAAGACATTTATTTTTTTGGAACTCAATCTATGCATAAATATTTGTTACATGCAAGTAGTGTAATCATACACATTAATTCTTTTCCAAAAGTGGTGGAAATCTCATTAGAGCTGCATATCCACTTCTTTACAGCAATCTCATTGTCTTTAAATTATCTGTATGTTAAAAAAACTGTCAACACAGCTTTAGGACTGTACTGTGTCTTGCCATATTCTTAAGAACTGCAAGCTAGCATTGATTTCAAGCGTTCAACATCGCTCTTCCCATAAACAACACACTCACCCAAAAAAAACCCCCAAAATAACTTATAACAGTTTGGGTTGGAAGGGACCTTAAAGATCATCTGGTCCAAATCCCCCTGCCATAGGGGGGTTTGGTTAGACCAGGCTGCTCAAAGCCCCATCTAATCTGGTCTAAATCCCCCTCAAAGTCCCATAAAACATGAAAACAGCAAACAAGCAAAAAATCCAAACCAAAGAATCTAAGCAAAAGAAAAATTAAATCCCCAGAACACACACTCCCAAAAGCACTCACATAATTTAAAATATTAACCCTTCCCAATTCAGTATGCCATTCTAATAACCATTCTAATGCCATTCTGCTACAAAATACCAGGAGAAAGATTTTCTTGCTGTGATAAGAACATAAATCCTGAATACAGTAAGGTTGCTTTGTATCTTAGGCTAGGTAAGAAACTTGCTTAAAAATACCAGACTTAAAAACTCTTCTTATTTTCATAATCTCCATGTTTTAATGGCCTAAACAAGCACAGAGATCATATTTCCATCAATTTAATTTAAAATATTAGTATGAGTAATATTTATGCAATGCACTGTAGATGAGCAAGCCAGGAAACAAAATGCTGCCCAGTAAGGATGTGAAATAAGGATTTAGAACTTTATACTAGTTTTACAGTCTGTCATTAAGGACATGAGTATATGGAGAAAAAAGGCAGGTGTTTCCCCACAGCTGATGAGTAATGAGTTCCTGGAAATAAACAGGAAAGCAAGTCAATTGCTGGCACTTTTTTTCTTGAACTTCTAAACCAGATTTTAGAAGTAAAGCAAGCATGTTAGCTAGATGAAAATTTTAAAATTAATGTTTTTCATTCTTAAATATTTATTCTCTTTACACTTTTCTTCCCCTCTCTCTAGCCTGCTTAGATTACTGAAGCACACTTTACATCATGGTTTCTGAGCATTGTGCAGCAATGCTGCAAATGACACGCTCTTATGTAGTTTCGCCTCCTTCTGTTCCTCTTGCCTAAAAGGAAACTCCGCATTGATTTTAAATCATGAGGTGCTGTGCATTTTTAAATCCTCTGCCTCAAGCATGCATGGCCAACTTTGAGAAAGCATGAAGAAAATTTTGTTATTAACTGAAAAAAGGTTCACTGCAATAAAGTTTCTCTGAACTTTTTCATGTCTCACATCATCTTCTCTGGTAGAAGCTGTAACAATTTAAGCAGCAGTTGGGAGGACAGAAAAAGCACACATGCCTATCAGTCTAAACCAAGAACTGCCTGGAGGCAAATACCAGCTTTAATTGCATCCACAGAGCTGCTATGGTGCCAGTTAGGTATAAATAATATGTCTTCCAAAATTGAAGATACTTCTAGTAATGACAACAGCTCAAGTCAAAGATGAACTGTACTGGGGATTGACTCTGTATACTAAGCATTTTGGACTTAACATGATTTTTTAGTGAAACACTTCCGTTTGGATTGCTTTCAATGCTTCCTCATTTTCTCCTCATAAGGTAAAAGGTTTTTATTCAGAAATTCACACTGTGTAAAATATTTATTTCATTCTCCACTGAAGTTTCATAAAAGAGAAAAATAAGCCGCTTTCAACCCAACAAATGATAATAATTTGAGGCAAAAAAAAAAAGATGACCCTCTGCTTTTATTGCTCGGTTTTATTTTCATAACCTCTTAGTCAATAGCTTCTTCAGTTATAACCTAAACCACCTGGTTTCTTCTTTAAAGAGAGAAGACTACATAAAATAATGCATTGAAAATCAGCTTGCAGGTGACACAGGTAACAATCTGCCTCAGGAAGACAGCTGAGAAGCTGGTATCCACGAAGATGCTGAAATCACAAGAGCTTCCTTATCATAAACATTTCTGTTTGTTTTACTGTTGTATCTTAAACAGGTTTACAGTAATTGCTTAGGTAATTGTAAGTAACACTAACAGGGTTTCCCTAATTTTCCATAACCTTAGTGGTACTCTAAGGAGAAATTGATACCAGTTAAAAATTAGACCAATTTCGTAGTAAGTGCAAAGAATACGTACCGAGAGAAATGTTTCAATGTTATCATGAACAAATGATGCAACATCTTGCCAGTCCAGAATATCTCCAAGCCAGCTGTTTTGACGGTTTATGTGCCACTTGTGTCCTTTGTGTCTTCCAGAATGCGTTACGTTCTTTAAAAGAGACAAAGAACACACATTCAAATAAAATTCAGAAAAATGAGAGTCAAAAGCTAATGATTTACACTGATGTTTCCTTAATGAGGAATAGATTCAACATGCATCTAAATACTGAGAACTGCTTTAACTGGCATCCCCAAAAATACCTGGAAGTATTCTGTACACTGGAAAAATTAAAATCTGACAGAAAACTGTAGTTAATTATCCCATTTAATTACATATCTGTATATTGTACTGATTGAACTCTGTTAAAAATTAACTTTACCGCTTGACTGACACAATGGTATCTATTTTGCTTCTAATGAAAGCACACAAAGAGGTAATGATTTCAGTTATTGCCTACATAATTTACTGTATGCAACATACAAGTTTTCCCAGTATAGCCCATAAAGAAAAATGCAAGCAGAAGTCAAAGCAAGTAGTTTTCTCTACTATTAGTTTCTACCTCTCCACAGGTAATGTTCAATCACATGAAACCTAAAAGCTGAACTGGATGCATGGATGATTTCTTCTGAGTACACAATTTTGTAACTGCAACACAACAAGACAATAGGACATGGCCATAAAAACAGCAGCTAACTCCTTAAGCGGCTCCTCCCTAATTATGAAGTTGCCTATTGCCCAGTGAATCATACCTGATTACCATCTTGAATGAGGCTATTTGACTCAGTCTGGGACTGTGACAAATGTTTCAGAGAAGGATGCCAAAAATCTCTGTAAGCAAGCTTAAGCAAACCCGCTGACTACAACATCCTAGTTTTTAATAGGAGACTTCTCAAGTTCTTAACTCTGATTTTTATAATAAGCATCCCACTACTTGTTAAAATTTTCTCAACACTTTTAGCCTTACCAGCCTGCATTCAAAATGACACTATCTTTTACATGGCAAGTAACATTCTAAGTGAGGTCCCTGCACTAATTTATCTAAGAGCATTACATTTTCTGCTTATTACCAATTCTCTCTAGATGCACTGTTACACTTAGTGAAGCACAATTAGCAACCTTCAGTAACAATCCACTGCCAACACAGAGAACTTTCTTCTGAACAGGCAATTTATCTAGGGCAGAACCATACGAGTAGGCAAAAACCTCCCTCCAATAGGCCTTCCATATTTGTAAACTGTATGAAGACCTATCATCTGTTCATCTAGCTCTATACTGAAAATGTTATTTCTTTAATGCAGAGATCTTCTCAGAACTTCAGAGGTACTTGAAAAATAATTGCATAAAGAAAAGTGTTAATATAATCACAATCATTTAAATATACAGAAATATTTCAGGAATATGACTTCTGAATTTGGTATTTCCATTGTGCAATGACTAATGAATTGCTTTTTCCTTTAAAAGGCAAACAGCACTGGCAGCATAAAAATGATTTAACTCTTGAACTTTTCAAGATTCAGTGTACAGAACCCATTATAAGATGGCTGCAAAAATGCATTGTAAGAAACTTAACAAGAGGCAAATTACTTTCTCATAATTTCCAATTAATAAAAGTTACGCAAATCATGCAGAAGACCAGTTTCCTTTTCCCAACACCTCAGCAACACAAAAATTCAGCAGAAAGTGCTAAACTATGAAATACTAAGTATAAAAAGTGAGAAAACCGTAAATTAAATGGCACACAAAAACACACTTAACTACTTATGTGTAGGACACAGCTCCGGCTGTACTCAAACTGTGGCTGCAGAATGATCTGTCTTGCACACTTGACATTTTTACCTTTTTACTGACCTTTACTCAACCTTCCAACTTTCTGCTAATCCCTTCCTCAGAAATGCATACTTAGCATAAATATCTCAGAGTACTAAGCGCTAGTTTATATAAATACCATTTAAATAAGTTACCCACCTTCACAAACCAGGAGTGATAAAGCCTGTCCCAGAGCTCCAGCACTTGTTTCTCAATCACAGCAGTGTTATTAACTTTTTCTCCTAAAATCTTATGCAGCTAAAACACATAAAAATCTTTTATTACACAGGACAGAATAAGGCAGCCATCTACTGATGAACTTCAAGCTTGATGAATCACATAAGAGTGTCTGTAAAGGTATGTCTCACCAAAATTATTAGAAAAAATTAGTATCAATATGAAATACATACTTCAGACAACATGGTTCACAATACAAAGACTTTATTAAAAAACATTCTGCTGCACTAAGGACTTCTTTCTGCACTGAAAAACCAATGCTGTCTCTAGAATGCTTAATCCAAAACCCTTGATCATATCTTTAGAGTAAATATTTCAAATAATTTGAGATGTGTGCTAGATATCAAAATATATAAATAAGGATCTTGGCAAATTCTTCTGAAGAAAGTTAGCTTAACTATATAAATTATGATTTATAACTATATAAATTATGATTAAAAAAATGTCCAGTGTACTACACCCAGCCCACACAGAAATTAGAATACAGAGGAGAGGGATGGGTGGTGGTCACAATGAAAGTCCACACTGTCTATAATAGGACAGCTAAAGCCAGTTAAAAAAAAAAATTACACAATTTCATTTGATGCATTTTCACTGGGAATCATTAGAATGATGACAGATTCTTCAGCTCTTAAAAATAAACTATCCTCTGAGCAGAAAAGACTACTGAAATCACTCCCACTCTTCCTTCAAAAGTCACAAGCCAGAGAGCGGAAAGAACACATCTATCAACAAAATGGTTAAGCACATGGAAAAGAACTACTGACAAATACATTTTTATTTCTTTTTACTCTTATGAAATACAAGAAATTAAAGAACAACTGGAGTTTTTTGAGAGCTCACTCCTACCTTGTGTGTGATCCATTCTCGGCCATACTGGTATACGTTGTTCGCTGCGGAATTGAGCGCCTTCTGAATGACCTGGGCTTCTGGGAGCCAGCTGGGGGGGGTTTAAAGAAGGAAAACAAAGTTAACTGCTATATATTACACACATTTTATTATACCCAAAACACATTGCAAATTAACATTTTTGAAACAACTACAAATCATTATGGTTAAATACATACAAACTTACTACAACTCAAAGGTTTCCTTCTACATATCAAGGAACAGATTTTCCCATAAGAAAAGCACAATTAAATCTAGGGCATGTCATTGCATTTAAAATCCTCCAAGGTTCCTGAAACCTTAATTAAATTGATATCTCAACTTTTTCAAAAGAGATCTCTTCAATCTGTATGCGTGCTATGCACACTACATTTTTTTTCCCCAGAATTTTCTGAAAATATCGTATGAAGCAGTCTCACCTAGCTGCAAACACAACCTTCTGAATTACAAGCTGAACGTAAATTGCTATTATAGTTTCCATGAAAAAGCAAACAGCTGAAAAAGGGTTTGGACATCAGTTATTTCTAAGTCCTCACCAAACTACCTGCTTGTGAATTTCTTCAGGGACCCACGTCACTTTCAAGCAATGTACCCTACCGAGTTGCCAGCATTTCACCACTTGTGAACACAGGGCACACAATCTCTGCTTTGACTTTCTTTTTACATCTTGATTTCAACGGCACTTGTTGGAGCCCTTCCAAAGCAAAATGCAAACACTCAGGAAATAAAACTGCTACACTTGTTCACCTGACTGAAGATCAACATGGAAGCTCTTCTGTCTGTATAAAGCTTCAGAAATGTTCCAGATTGGAATTCCAAGATATTTCAGTCACCCACCTCTAAACAAAATATGAGCATCAAGCTCTGAAAGCTGGTAAAGCTTCATGGATTTGGCAAGAGATATTCTTACTCTTCATGAATTAAAATACAGTGCTCTGGATACTTCAAATTTGGAAGCAAACACTGAAAGTAAAAAGTTACGCTACAATTCTGCTAATTATTCAACTAGTACTCCAGTAGTTTCATTATGTAAATAAGCTTCTGACAGTCAAATTTCCATTTTCATTAGTCCCAGTTACTTCCATCTTACGGCAAAACAGAAAGGCCAAACAACACAAGAGATGCCATGAAGGAGTAAAACCACTTTAAGTGCTTTCTGTTCTCATGATTGTGATTACTTTAGTGCTAAAGCATGTATTACTACAGTAGTTATTAACTACGTCCTTTTAGTTCTGTTTTTGAAAAATCGTTTTGCTCTTATAACACAGAATGTGCTTTCTTTCAATTTTCTTAAACCACCATCCCTTTTGTTTAGAATGTGCCCTTGAAAGAGTCAACCATTCTTATTCTGGAGAGATCTTTTTTTCCTGGCATTAAATTGATATCTCACCTTTGCCCAATGTCTGTTTAGCTGAAGCAGAATGAAAGCCACCTGGAACATACCCCCCCGCCGCTAAAATCACACTTTTCAGTCTCACCTACTCCCCCTCAGATGTTCATGCAATCAGTCTTTTACTCACCAGCGTGCCCTTGCTTTTCTCTAGATGCATTTCTCTCAAAACCTTCTCTCTCCCTTAAGATTTCCCTTGGTGTTTACTTTAATCATTACACAGACTAAACCGTACAAACTTCCGACTGTGCACACTATACACATCTCCCTTAACAGGAATGGCCCTTCCCAACTGATTCATACCAAACTCTCCCTTATCCACCATTCTTTCCACCCTTGAACTCTTCTTCAGTTCACTCCAGAAACAATGTCTTCAACTCCTATGCCCTCAAAGGCATTCTGCATCGATCTCTCCACACTGAAAAAATAATTTAGCTCTGTCTTGAAACTTTCCAGAGAGGGCATTCTTTGCCAGCACTTTTCTTTCATAGGAAAAAGGGAAAAAATACTAATCTCTTTTTTCTCTGCACTATACAAGTTTCTTCTCCACAACTGTAGCTAGAAAAGTTCGTATAGCCATCCTTCACCACCAAAACCCAACCAGTCCTCAAATGAAATATCACATTGACAGTCCTCCAGAGCGATGCATAAACATCCCTGCTGTCTGAGAGTTTAGCTTTTACATCTGCCTGTGAGAGCCACCCACATTTCTGTCCACCCACATTTCTGTCCACCTAGGGGATTTTTCAAATTAAAAACTATTCACAAGAGCACCTGGAAGTTTGTTCAACCACCCTATACTATTCGCTTAACTTCAGCATTCTTACTTTGCCCATTCCGGGTGACTGGCTACTGTCTCATTGATCAAGCTGCTTGTGACTTGAATCATGTGAACGCTCTCTTGATGTACCTACATTAAAGACAGAGAGGAGAAGTGTTATGTAGTGCAAACTACAGCTCTTCCAACGTTCAGAAAGACANGGGGAGGAGGGGGAAAGTGACCAGTTTGTACATTTAAAAAATAATTCTTCCAGTGCAAACAACCCACTATAAAGAAAAAAGTTCCATTAACCCAAGAAAAACCTAGTCAGCACAATAATCATCACTCTGTTTTGACAATTCTGGTCAGTAGTAATAGCAAATGGAAATTTAAACCTTAACACATCAGTGGAAAAAAATTTAACAGTAACAGCAGTGCTGTCAAGGGAAGCAGTAAAATACAAAGCACAGTTTCAAATATAAGTTTTAAGCCACGGATCAAAGAAGTGTAAAAATTAATGAATACTTAACTCTAACATGACCAGTCATGCTATGAAGTGCTTGACCAAATAAATTCTTCAGTAAGAATGACAAAACACACCTTTTATAAATATCTTAATAGTCCTTTTATGAATATAAGGAAGCTTTAGGCAGGAATGTTTGCACAACTTCTAAGGTTTTCAATTTTAAGTACTCAACATTATATATGCTACAGTTTGGAAAAAGGAGATTGACATCATAACCCATTGATCTTTGTTCCATAACTGTATTCAAGTCAAACATTCAATCTCCATTGACCGTTTCAAGTATGAACACAGCTTCATTAGGGAGAAAGGAAAAAAAAGTACATGAGTGACCTCTTCTGGTGAACAAAAAAAACCAACAAACCCACAGCCAACCATAAACAAAAATTCAATTTCAGAGAATATCTGATCATGAATTTCAATACATTTAACTCAGAAAAGGATACCGTGAGGTTATTACAGGCAATTACATGAAAAAATTTACAAACACACCTTAAGCATTTTGCAAATGTTTCTGATGCAAGGTAAATTAAAAAGAAAAAATTCTAAGTAGTTCTCCTGTTGACAAGGAAGGTGTTGACAGGATGCAAAACAAATCTGTTCCTGTAATACATAAGCTAGTAATTCTTTTACTAGAATAAATTTTGCATTTCCAAATGTCTACATATTAGCCTTGTCGTATATGTAAAAAAACAGAAAAATACAAAAAAATATAAATATTGAGATGTTGGTATATTTTTGTATATTTTATACTCTTGGAATGGTGACAAGTTCAACTACAGAGCAATTAGTACCTAAACATTTAGAAAAATTCTTTAAGTTATACAATCTCATATAAATATCAGTAACCTTCATCAGCAATGAAAATGAGCTCTATGATTATATTTGTTAGCACACTGTACCTTTGCAGTAAGGAGAAGAGCTAGCAGAAGGGTTCCTATCACTAGCAAAAATATTATGAAAATGCTGATTATTTTATCCAGCATTTTCTCCAACCACACGATAATCTGTGCAGAAAAAAAAAAGAAAAAACAAATTATAGCATATAAATCAATCTTTAATGAAAGCAATGCTATATGCTATGCAGCAGTATTGTTATTTTTATTTACAATCACAGTACAAAATCAGGCTATAATCAAACAGCATTTATGCCCAAGCTTGAAAACAAACAATTAACAAGCGATGTTAGCATGATTAAGGTCATGGTATGACATGATTTTGCAAAAAACATGTACACATTACCACACAACACAGCAAGCTCTCTGCAAAGCAAGCAATAATTCAACAGTTACTTACTAGACCTAGAGAAGTACCTAAAGAAGACATTCATGTCAGCTAGAACCCAGAAATTTGTCTTTGTTTCTTGTCCTTCAGCAACTTGGAAACTTACAGATACTGTCTGCACAGGATTTCAAAGCTACCAAGGTATACTGTAAAGCACAACCATAACTTTCAGATTTGAACAGCTAAGAGCAATCTAAATGACAAATGAGGTATTCTTGCAAGTAATAAAATTTTTAAAGCTGCCTCATCCCCTTCTGAACTTAAATGGGACAGGTGGGGTTCTATATAATTGAATATCAGGCCAATTATTCATCACCAACTATTTCTATCCACTTCCAGTCTCAGGAGGATGCTCAGCATTAAGCATGCATCAGCTAAACTGACTGCTACAGGAAACAGGCATGTTTGTTGTTCTGTCAGTTTACAAAAAGGCCCATTCTATACACAGCCATAAGCAGATGGTGATACCACATTTGAGTAGAGAAAGTCTGATAATGTCATTCAAAACAAGGAAACTGCTCAGTCACATGACTTTGCAGAGTGCTGTGGAATAGTGCAAGCTGAGCTTCATCTCATACACAAATTGACTGTTTACATAAAAAGCTGTGAAAGCACATGCAAATATGACCAAATACATTTTTCTAGCTCCTATGGTTCAAATACCAGGTCTATTTCTACTCCATTTAGTATTACTAAAGGAAAAAGCAACAGCACAACTGTAAAATTCATGATTTAAGAGAACTGAGGTCAAAGCCATTGTGTAGTAAGCAAAACTACTTTTGAGTACAAGTTAAATATTCAACAATTAAGTTGGTAACATTTTAGTTAGAGATCTTATAAAACTACTCATATGCATGCTGATGGTTTACATTAGTTCTTTCTTCATTATTTACCCTATCCCTACACATGAAATCAACCCTGGAACAACAAATTTCTCAGACTGCTGTGTGATGACTGAATTGGTCAACACTGAAGTTAGATCTCCTATTTGAAAAAAGTATTTTTTTGTGTGTGTGTTCATCTGGTAGCATCTGAGCAGTTAATGTACATCAAGCAATTATTTTTAAACTTCAGGTTTTTACAACCAGCTCCTTGTTTGATCTAAATTAACTCAAAGATTATATTCAGCATTTTAGAACTGTTGTTCAAAATTATGACAAAAACTAAAAGAAAGTAAAATACTTTTAGAAGTAACAAGGTGTTGAGCCAGCAAGTTTTTGTAACCAGATCTGCACTACATTAAGAACTGCAGAAATTAACTCAGAGAGCATGAGGGAATGTGAAAAATCTTTTGTCTTATGTAGTTTAAACAGTTTTCAGCATTGCTGAAATATTTCAGCCATCAGAAATGCCTTGCCAGTAGTGGAAGGAGGTGACCTGCCTGCAGCAGTACTGCAGCTCTCTGAAAAACTTTGAGTAGCCCCTACACAGGGGATATATATGGTGTATATATAGGAGTTACCTCTTTGGAAATAAGACTGAAACAGGATTTGCTGTGCCCTTCCAAGCCTCATGTACAACTACTGATTATGCAAGAGAAGCAAGAAATAAAAGTCTCTGTTTTAAAGCACAGAAATCAAAAATATCACCAAAAAAACACCACTGAACGTGCAGGGGAAGAAAATTTTACAGCATGGACTTCAAAATGAAGCTATTAAAAATTAAAGCTGCCCTTGTCATTTCAGACAAAGTTCAAACTGCTATTTACTTTCTAAGTCAGAGATGAAAGAAATCCAGTAGTCTTACATATAGCACCTTAATCAGATTCACTGAATCCATGTAATTGGAAGTACTGTCAGAGATTTCCAAAAATGCTAGGCTCAATGATTGTGTGAGGGGTATCCAATAGGTGAAATCTCAGTGGAGCTAAGGCTGAATGCTTTAGATGTTTAGTCATGTAGCAACTACTGGAAGGTCAAACTCCAAAAGACCAGGATGATCTCTCTCCAAGATGGCACATGACAGACAAGGTATCTTTCCCTGACACTTGTACTGTGGGTTCAAACATGCCTGGACTGCCATTAAAGTGCAGCTACAGCACATGTTAATCCTGGATTACCTTTAATCTAGCTAGCAAAGTCATGGCAGCACTGATGATGTACTGGTACCAGCAGCAGCCTCAGCCAAGCAAGCCCACCTTGTCTCTATTTACTCAGGCAGGCAGCCCAAGGAAGCTTGATGAAAGCCAGCTTTGGCAAGCCTACAGGTACTGCAATCACATCTCTCAACACAGATTTAAGGGGATCCAAGTTATATAAATGGTACAGACAGATCACAGGAGACTGAATTGGACTGAGTATCGTAGAAGTAAAAGCAGATGGACAACATTCACTGAAGGCTATATTTACTCTGGTTTTTTTTTCTATTAAAACACACTTAGTTTCCCTACATTAACCCACAATACTTCCTTAGCAAACCCTCACCTTTGCACACTCATGCTAAACAATGCATAGGAGCAGGTAAGCTACTCACTGCAGGGAAGCTACACTGTGAAATGCCTGTGTGGTTGTACTTATCACTGAATCAGGTCCAGACTTCATTCTTACCCCCACCCTGCCAGGCCTCCCTTTACACCCTTCCTGTAAACCATGGGCATGCACACAGAGACAAACATGTACTGACTAAATGCTACTCATTAGCCAGAGGTCAAGAAGTTTTATACTTGGTTCCAAGCTTCTAAGCTAAAGGTTAGTCAACAGAGGAAAGCTGAGCCTGCCACAACATCTGAAATTATGCAAAGGTAAAGGAAAGCCAGGCTCCTAAGCTACAGAAGGTCACACTCATAAAACCAAACTGAAATGTTACTGATTTGTGATACGACTGTCCAAAAAAAAAAACCTATCCTTAATTGTCACAGTTTTGAAATGAAATTATCAAGGTGTTTTTTCTAAATTTAGCTCACTGTAAAAAGGTTTCTTACAATTGAGTTACACTCTATGAGAAAGCTCCTCAATAATTTGCAAGTACTTCCTCTTTCAGCTTTTGTATGATGACACAAACGATATTACACTAAGCTGTAAAAGAACTACAGTCTGTACTTAAAAATCAGAAATCCTGCCATCTAGACAGGTTCTCTATGTTATACAGTATGATACATCATCTATGAATTAATATTTGCATGTTGCACACTGCACAGCCTTCAAAGCAGTAGTTTTTCTAGTATGTTTGATTTACTACATTA
The DNA here is from genome assembly GCA_013399195.1 of Dicrurus megarhynchus. NCBI lineage: Eukaryota > Metazoa > Chordata > Aves > Passeriformes > Dicruridae > Dicrurus > Dicrurus megarhynchus. The sequence goes on along the minus strand of VXAD01004646.1, from coordinate 2,236,913 downwards.
CCCAAACAGTGAAGCACACCTAGGCATCCACTTCATTTTCAATTGAATCTACATAAAATTACCAACAAGAACTTTTATTATTTTCTGTAAACAACTCCACTATTTATGAGAATTTTTTTCCCAAGACATTCCTTAGACTTGTCATTTCCTTTTAGTTCCGTTAATATTTGAAGATACCATCTCCTTAATATCATCTCCAGAGAATAAGGGGAAGTCTGTAACCAGAACACATCCCAAGGTTATGCTGAAAGGAATCAGCTGAGTAGTTAAGCTAGAAAAGGTAGAGTATGTGAGGTCTCAAGTCTACTTACACCAGTGTCCCTCCAACAGCAGCAGAAGAATTTAGCAATTCCTCCTAAAGACTCCTGACACAGAGAATGTTATTAAGAACAAATTATGCTAGACTGACTGTATCTGTTCTATACTTTGAACTACATATAACGTGAACAGGAATCAAAAAGCCAAGAATTACCACTAGCAGTCATAATCAACCATAATTTCAAACTCTGCCATATCCACATGATTTTTAATTTCCTGATGGATTATCAGAAATTTATCTTGGTGTTCTCTGAAGTAATTCCCTTCAAAGACAGGCAAAAAAGAAAAAGACACAAAAACAATCACCTTTTAGCTGCAACCAGTGTTCTGTATTACAAATCTCCTCTTCTCTTTTCCTCTGGTAGAGTATGCCTTTTTTTTTAAAATTTTTTTAAAAATCACCAAAACACCACAAACAACAAAATGAACCCACTGATTGCACATTTTTTTCACTTTTTTTCTCATTGATTACAATATTATTACTGTATGTTCATGCACAGAAGTCAACACTGTATGTAATACTATAGGACTTTCACAATTTCTACTTATGAAACTGTAAAGTAAACCAACAGTTTTCAAAAATAACTCCAAGGAACTAAAAAAAACACACTCTGTTAAGAAACTATATCCACAGGGTTTTGCTAAATAATGCGAATTTCTAAACTAAAAATAAAATCCAGACATTTTAGCACTTAAAGCTATTACAGCTAAAATGTTTTTGGAACCTACCAATATTAAAGAAAAAAAACATATCTACTCATATGAATTTTCAAAGAAAATTACAAATTCAGAGCCAGAAAAAAAGCAGTTGAGACTACACTTTCTCTTGTGGCTCAGCTCTTCACCTGAACTCTGCTAACAAACAAATATCTAATTAAAAAAAAAAATATGAAGAGCTATGGTTGCACATATTTACTAATCACAAGTCGCTCACATAAGACAAACATTTCAAAGTTGGAAAATAAAAATGTAATTTTAGAACAGGAGAAATACAGTTAAGGGCAAAAGAACATTAAAAATGCCCCTCTTCATGGACAATTATAACTGAACCATGAAGCAAGCAACTCTTTCCTCTTTTTCAGGAACACAGAAAGCCCTCTCAACATACAACCCTGTGTTCACTTATTAAATACTGAAGATAAACTTTCTAAATTCATCGTATCTGCTCAGCGTAGAACTACATGTGTCACTATTAGCATTATTCCCCATCAGCCATTCACAGCAGATATCATCTGTGTAGCTCCATTTCCTTATTTACAACAACCTTTTATATATATTTTATCACATACTAGATGTTCACCTGTAAACTCTGAGTTTTTTTGTTGTTACGTGTTTTTTTTATGGTGCCTGCTAGAGGCATCCCTCCCCAGCTCTGTGCTTGTCTGAAGCAATCCCACTGCTCAAGTCACAGAGAGATATCACTGAATTTAGTTGCTGTTCAAATTTCAGTCACACATGAAGCCAAAGCAGCTCTAACTTCTCTTGGGATGACAGTTCCACAAAGAACAAGTTAAACCTAGTTGGCTAAAATGAACCATGGGAACTGGGAATAACATTCCTCACAAAACATCACATACTTTTAAAAGCTACTCCATAGGAAAAAAAATATTTTAGCTATATCAACTACTTTTTTTTTTTTTTTTTTACTAGCCTTTCTCTTCCCTTCACACTTGTTAAGATTCAGCAGTTCTGAGGCCATGCAAAGTCTCATTTTGTATCTATTCACTCCTGGTACACTACACACTATGCCTGTGTACACAGGCAAGTTTGACACCTCAGAAGTAAAATATTGACAGCACTCACTGAACCGAGTCCTTGCCCTATTTCCAAGCTTTATAACTGTGCTTCACACCCTCACCACTCCCATGTTAATTCAATTAACTGATGCTTTCTCTGAGCAGAGAACAGCTCTCCAGACTGGAGAGAACTGGTTTTGCTAGGTGTAAAAGTGGGGACCAAGTGAAGATCAACTGTTCTTAAATAAAAGTACCCATAAATCAAACTACCTCTTGAAAGGCTAATGCAATACTCTGCTGTACAAAATATTTAACTATGTGCATTCACTGGAGTAGAAGAGATCAGATAGAATTATATGACCTTCAGTAGCTTATACCAAGAGCTGGAAAAGAGGCATTTGAGAGACAAATCTATGAAGCAAGGCATGTTAAGGAGTGTTCATGCTGCAAAATAAAAAAAATAATTATAAAAAAATCAAACTCCCCAAAACCACAGAATCCATTAGTTGGAATCAAAATTTTTCTGTTTATTTACCTTCTTATTAAGCCAGTGCCACAGCTTGTCAGTGGCAGGGGGAGATGGAAGAAAAGGGAAAAAAACACAACACAGTGGAAAATTATTGAAAAATGCAGTAATAGGGAAAAAAAGCAATGAGAGGCAGGCAAAGTCATCACAGAATGAAAATGAAATTGTTCTAGACACAAAGGTAAATTGCAATAGGAAGAAAAGATCATAACTTCTAAAGCAAGAACCTGGGTTTTACTATCAACATGCACTTTTGAAACAAAGAGGGATATAACAAATACGAACAACTTTAATGGTATTAACAGAGCTATCAGCACAATCTGTGCAATTCCAGTTTAATTATACTGAGAGCTACCATCAGGTTTTAGAGCAGGACTTGTAAAAGTACTCCAAGAAGGGCATTTCAGCAAAACACCAAATCTTAACAAGAGATACTTGTTTATGGCATTAATATTTCCATTCAGGCTTTCAAACACTCCCTTCTATGCATTTCAAAACACTCCTATTATGTCAATTACTGTTGAACAGATTTTATATGGTTTCTTGGCACCACATTCATATTAAAGCATTCATATTCAACGGCACAACATCAAATACATAATTAAATCTGACATACACACAACAGCAAATTGTAGATCATATAAACGTACAGATTTCATGTAATTCTCCTCGCACTTCTCAACAGTCAACTTCTCCTTTTGCACTAAAGTCATTTTTCTTTACTGATGCTCATCCACATGCTAAAGTACACCCATTTTAGGACCTAGTTCATGTAGGACTACACTCTTAATTCTAACCATTAGTAATCAATTATTAGCATAATCAAAACAGTGAAGAGCTTTAATGTTGTTATTCATCTGTGTTAGAGATTAAGATCACGTAAGTGAAGTTTTGTTTCTCTCTGAAAACAAGATCATTGAATTCTCAGTAAATCTAGCATGTTTGCCAGTTGCCAGAAATTATATTAGCTCCCAATGGAAACAGAAGGTAAGAATATTTCAAATTTATAAAAATCTCATTAATAATGTTGATTAAGTTAGAAGCAGATTTACAAAGAAACACGAACATTACGAAACATGAAAATAAAATGTGTCACAAAGCACACACATTTACTAGCTTTTACTACTCATGGAAAGAGTCACAGTCAGAGAAATCCATTACAAAGCTTCAAAAGCCTCAAACTGACACTGTAGAATTTGTTTCTACTTTACCTCTTCACTTATGGAATAACTTATCTGTGAAAAAAGGGAAAGTTGTTTTCTGATTCAATGACATACTTTTAACTTTACTTCTGCACTTTAAAACCTACTATCTGTACATGAAGCTCAGTTTGGAAAAAACACAGATCTCATGGCTGTATTGCTCCACATTGCAATTCCATACAAAATACAACAAAAGAGCCCTATGATTTTAGCAGAATGTGAAAGGAAGTCTTCGGTATTTTTCTGTAATTTCAGCCTCTGGGAATTGGATGATAAATACAGTAACCAGGAAATAATATTTTATGTCAAAAATAACAATATTTTTATTATTGTTTAAGACAATACCTGGGAGGCTCTACCTGACTATAGTTTACTAATACTGATGTTTAAGTAGTTCTACAAATGTAATCAACCTGCAATTGAAAATAGGCTACAGCTTAATTCTAATCTTCAAGTCATCCAAAATTAATAAGGCTATAGCCACTTTTCCAGTATTTTATTGGAAAATCATTCATCTAAGATCTTACATGTCTATGAAAGTATTTTTTAAAATAACATAAGTACTGGCAGAGGTTCTGCTTGTTTTCTGTGCTTGGTTAAACTATGTGCTAAGCGTGGTACCAGAAGAAATAAAAGTTGACTTTATCCAAAGTCCAAACAATGTAAACAATCCACATACAAAATTCTAGTGCACTATACCTAGAAAAAGCATATAACAACTACACTAGTCACTCTAGAAACTAGTACACTAGAAAGCATGCATGTAAAGTATTAGTACATTGCAACGAGTAAAAGTCTACTGCGTGCAGGTGAGCTACTGCCAATGCTGCTGAACCCCCTCACAAATTCTATAATCCAAATGTAGTCACCATATTGAAAGACAACAGTCTTCTTTAAAATAAAAAATTATCAGTAAAGCAAATTATTAATTCTTTACTGCTGATAAGAATGCACGTGGTACCATATCTATTAAGTTTAAGATGGTTCAGTGGCTGACAACAGAAACGTCCCTACTCTCTCCTCCAGGAAGTCTCTCACATCTGTCTGTTGACCCTCCATGAGGAAAATGCACAGACAGGGACTAAAGAATAAGTAACGACATCCTATTTTCATAGTCAATATTTAAAGGAGGCACATTCAGACAGAGACTGACCTACTGCTTATAAAAAAATGAAAAGCAATGCCCTTTCTTTTCTCTTAATCAGAATTTCTCTTCATTTCAAATTTCTCTGCACTTCTGAGAAAATCAGGGGTAAATGAGAATTGTGAAAGAAGAGCAGCAGTTCTTTTCTTGATGCTTTTGTTTAGAAAACAGATATAATCAATAAAGCTCAGATTTGCATGTATGAACAGTACTCAACCATTTCTCACAATGGGTGATTTTCCACACTACCTACACTAGCCTCCTAAAATTTTTTTGAGAGAAAGACATGCCACTCTAAGATGTCTTCCTCATTCTCACTATATTTCACTCAAATCTGGAAGTATTTCCTAACTGGGCATACCATGTTTGCCAGCCCAAGTAGTACCACTAAGTATTTGTGTGAAACAGACCTTGTCAATGGCTTGTACTTAGCTAAGAGCCTCAATACATCCTGAAGCTAAGGTTCAGTTTCCAATTAACTTAGCATACAAACAAAAAACCAAACAAAACTAACAAAAACCCTAAGCAGATTCAGCTCCCATGAAAAGAAACTACAAATAGAATATTAAAAAGTTAAACACTTAATTGCAAAGGAAATGATCCCTAGGTCTTGGTTTCTCACACACACCCGTAACAGGCAAGCTGTAACAATTTACTCCCCAAATTTCTATTTTGTGTTTGCATATTTTTTACCTCCTCTTTAACAGTACCTACTGAAGCTGAAATACTAGTAATGCAACTTAAAAAATCTTGCAAGGATGCCATTTTCACTCCTCATTTCCCTGTCCCTACAAGAAACATAACAGCCAATATTCTGTGGCACTGCTTCCCAAATTCTGAGATACCATACATCCATCATCCAACAATACACAGAATAAGCACAGCCAGTCGAACTTAAAAGATATGGAAGTATTAGTGTGATAAGCGTTGGAAGACTACATATAATCCCAGCCACCCATGATAAATGCCAGCTTAAACAGAATTAAAATAGGCACAAATGAGGACAACAGAACCATGCAGATTATCAAGTGCCCTTCTTATAACGGCTGGGAGAACTCAAATTACTTTAATACACAGTGCAGACTCAGTAGGAATATACAGCTGTCATCTAAAAAATGGAGGGGCAAAGGGAGATGGAGAAATGAGTTGTGCCAACACTGTTCTATTGCTTAGACAAAAACAACATGTAAATAAACTGACCTTAAGTACATTTAAGCTGAAGAGCGAGAGGTTCTGCTGCACATTAAAGCCCTACCTTCTTTAGGGAGAAAAGACTTGCTGGAATTAGGAAGGATACTGTATCATATAGTTAGGCAATACAAGGATACCAAACTTGACACCTCATGAAATAACAATACATTCAATATTGCACCTAGAGAGTCTTCTTACTTACAAAACATTTTTACGAAAAGCTTTGTAAGCTTTGTATAACGTAAGCTTTTATCCCAACATGTAATTTCCACTACCTTTGGAAAACTGCTTTATTGTGTTCATAGCTGCATTTTGAAAGGCTTTTCCTTTTTCAAATTCTTCCTCAATGAACCCTGTGAAATCATTACTTTTTTCCTAGAGGCATTTCAATGCTTTTGACCTTTTGTCATCCATTCACCCATTAGATCCAGGCTTAAGCTCCTCCCTCTCCTGTACTAATTCAGAGCTATAAACTGCAAGACCAATCTGTCAAGGTACAGATGCTCTGACAAACGTACTTACAGGGTTCAGCTCTTCAGTTATAGAAGCCCTAAGATAATGGCTTTTTCCAGAGCAGAGAACACTTCAACAACACAGTTACAGAAAGCACATTCCTACTCACTGCCATAGCTATTACAAACAAAATAATCCATCCATTTACATGAAAACTTACAATTTTTAATGAAAGAAACTTTATAAATTTTATGGAGCTTTCCAACTCTGCAATTTGAAATGCAAATGTAGGCATATTTTGCGTGGGGGAGAAGGGATGAGAACACAGCAGCTTTATTCTATGGCATTTCCCAAATACTTTATCCCACATACTTCTTCACTTAAAGAGGGAAGACTCATTTCTGTACCACCATACTACTGTGTGCAACAACTTTGCTTCCACACAGTATAGACAAATGTGTCTGAACTAACTTGGGCCATACTTACAGAACACAATGGTCTGCTTTTTAATTAAATTTTCACATAAGAAGGAGGAACATCTTATCCTTCAGACTAAAGCTCAATAGGTTTAAATTCAAAATCTTTGTAACCAGATAAGGTGACTAAAGCATGAGAAGTTTGCCTTACTTAGATAAAGAATCTTCTAAAGCTGATTCAATATTTTTAAAGTGACTTCTGTCAAGGTTTGCATGCAACCATTTAACATTTAAATTTAAATGTGTACTTAAGTATGAATAGTGATAGAAGAGACATAATTTAAAATACACCATAAAACAGAGTTTTATGTGAAAGACATATTCATTAGTGACAGACATTTATCTTGGAACTAAAACATCTCAGAATATGGTGAACAGAAAATAAAACAAACTTTCAAGTTGCTTAAGGAAGTAAGTAGAAATACCTTACTGTCAAGCTTTAGCATAACACTTCCGAGTCCTCTGATGGGCCGTGGAGCAAGAGCTTCCTGACGTTCCTTCACAAAATTTTCAACAAGTTGCCACCAACTTTTGCAGTGGTTTGCCAAGAAGTTCAAAACTCCAAAATGAATCACTAATTTCTTAAGTGCCCAAACTGTAACCACAAGAAGGAAATTAAGTATCAGAGATTTCAGAAGAGCACCACAAGACTACTTATCTATTCTATTCCGGAAGACCGACAAAAAAGAAAGGAAAAGGCTCTTGAGTTTTATTTCCCATTAGAAACCACTTTTGGATTTTAGTACTAATCTCCTCTCTAGGTTTGCAGCTGTACTTATCCACGTGGAACTCAGATGACAGCAGAAGCAAAGTGGCTGCACACTACCCAGTAATGCAGCTAACAGACTTGAGCAAGGCCTGGGATAAGAAGGTGCCGCTCCATGATTCCAGTACAGTCGATTTCTTACATATTCACACATACACCATGCCAAATGACTCCCCATAAAGTACCACAATCAGAACTTAACAGCACATTACACATAAAAGAAAATATTCGGCCTAAATTCTTAAGTTTTAGGCCTTCTAAGCTGTTAAAGTGTATATCTTTCCTTTAGGAACTGAAAGTACATCCGGCAGAATTTCACAGTAAAGAAGCATCCATTTAGATCTTCTATTGAAATACTACTGATAGATTTTGCTTTTAAACGTTAAAAAAGCTATTTGGGATTAGCATTTTATCTTGGCAACACAGGATAGTGAGCTCCCTATCACTACATGTAACTTTACTTTCAGTAAATCTTTTTTTCTTATTGTGACTATTCTCCAAACCCGACTGATAACTTACTGCCGTATATTAGCTCCACAACAGTTGGCAGTACACCACTTCGTCATCAAAAATTCACATCATGTTTCTACTTGGAGACGTGTAAAATGACACACATAGCCAAAAAGGTTAACTTTTACTGCCTACAGGGCATTTATCCAAGTTCCACAAGAGCCTATCCTCTGCAAGCCACACACATAACAGTTTATGTTCTTGTTCTTATTTTGGAGAGCCAGTGCAACAATTTCCTGACGTTTAGTTCACTTACCCTCTGGCACCACCATGTGGCAAATACAGGATTTATTCTCTTGAAGAAACAGAATAATCCAATAATTTCTCTAATAAAATGAGTGGCAAACATACAAAAAAGGGAGAAAATATAGTGAAAATGCCAGCACTGAACCTAAAGGCTGAAGTTTTGTATGATGAAATGCAGCTCATGGTCTACACAAACTGCTGCTCAGCAAAGCCAGGCAAGCTTGCATTTTACAAGTTGAACAACATACCTCAAATGGCATTCTAACCTTCCACTATTATTAAATAACAGGTGTTTAAACAATTATCTTTTTAAATAAATGAGTGTACACTCATTGCAAAGGTGGTGTCAGGAGGTGCTACAGTCAATCAAATGGCTGTAATTGTATTAGGTTAAAAAGAGACAAGAGAGAAGCTACAGGACTGTTATTAGAAAGCAGTGAGCAAAACAAGAAAAAGGCTGCATAATAACAAGTTCCAAACATCTGCAGGAAGCAGAAAATTACCTGAAGACAATTAAAAAAAAAAAAATACAACAGAACAAGGAAGCAAATGAAAGACCTTAAGAGGAGACAATACCAGGATTTCCAGGCTCACATCACTGTAACAAAATGCTGCCAAGCATTCCACAAAGTGGTTCATTGCTTAGCTTTTCAATTCACAGCAGCTCTTTCACCTTTTCATTTTATGGTATCATTATAGTATCATTTTTCCACCCTCTACACTATGCAATTTTAAAAGACCATTTCATTCCAACTGAAGTACAAATGCATTCAAGGAAAAATGTTAATGGTACCAAGATGTTTCTAATAATCTAAATGCTGCTTTGTATGAGTCCTCTCTACCAGTAGAAGGAACTCTGGTGAAATTAACACCTTTCTATTGAAGGTTTTAGGGAGTTTTTTTGGGTTTTTTTACATACTAGAAACATCCTCTTTAAGGTCTCAGAAGTGCCTCAAGTTATTAGTCTCCTTAAACTTGCACAGTTGCAAGGAAACTTGCTTTACCAGCCCTCCTATTTTCCTTGTATTTTTACTATTACATCTCTTTCAGCCATGCAGATTATCATCACTTACTTTCTGACATTTAATGTAATCCACTGTTCTAAATATGGCTCTGTTCATCATTATACTGCCTATGTGTAATATTTTTGTGATGATTCAGTTTTATGCTACAAAAAAGCACTTCACGGCCCAGTGTCACTGCTAAGGCAACAAGTCACAAATACTTCTAAAAGTAATTTCTCTTTTGGCATGAGTTTATTGCTTGGGTAGTTATTTTAGACCTAATGACTGTCAGGAGCAGTATTCATCTGTTTCATTTATAGATGTGCACTTTAATCTAGATTTGTGTGGCTCAAGCTTAAAACCATTCACTGCGGTCTAACTGCAGAACTGCTGCTTCCCTTTTTCCTCCCATGTAGGTGTTTCTGAACAGTGGTTAAGTTACTCCTTGACTTTTCAATGAACCAGCCACATAAGCTCTGCTTCTAATACATCTAAAATTTATTTTCTAATTCCTTTTTCACTTGGGGTTGCCATTTCCATGACGCCCAGACACCAAAACTGGGAAGTTTCTTCTGTAGTAACTACACTGGAATGAAACAAAGGTCAAACCCCTCTCTGCTCTTACCCTGCATTCAGCTATTTATATGTCTTGCCATCACATTACCCTTTAGCTGCTGCTGCAGTGCCACAGCCAAAGGTGCAGCTGTTCCTTTCTCCATGCCTCGGAGCTCACAGCCCTTCAAATCTGTAAGCATGACCCCAAGTGACAATTTCCAGATGGACAACTAGACGGTTTAAAGTAGCTTTGTGTACTGTGTGCAGACCTCAGGGTTTCGGTAGCAGGGTGGCCTCTGGGGTGGCCTCCATGGGAAGAGACCAGGGGCTGTCTTGTGCCAGACACAGTTCCAGGTGGCTCTACAGTGGATCCATCACCAGGCAAAGCTGAGCCCATCAGGCAGGGGTGTGGTACCCCAGTGAAAACGTATCTAAGAAAGGGCAGAATGCACTAGGCAGGGAGAAGAGGAAGGAACACAGTGAGAACAAGTGACTAGAGAGGAAGAAGGAACAGAGGGATGAACAGAGGTAATGAAAAGGCCAGGGAAGCAGAAGTGCTCCACAGTGGAGCAGATACACCGCTCAGAGGGACCCTGGCCTACGGAGGATCCATGCTGCAGCAGGTACACCTCTTGAAGGGACTGTGGCCTAGCGATAAGGAGAATCCTGAGCCTGCACCTCCCTAAAGGGAAGGCAGCTCATGGATAAGACCACATGAAAAGACTGGAATAGTGACCGGTTTTGTGGGTACTTGGTCACTAGCTGGGGCCAACCCACCACACTTAGTAAAAAAGAAAATAGCTACATTTAAGTGTTAAGTGCATTTTAAAAATGCTACAAGCTGGCATTTTAACTGAAGTTTAGAGAAAATCCAAGCAAACTAGGAAACTCGTTTACAGTAGGGGGATGGGAAGAAATGCCTTCCAATTCATAGTAGCTCACACATACTCCTAGAGTTCCCATCTTCCCTTTTCACTCTCCCAAAAGAGTACAGAAAAGTGGCATTCGGTTTTAAAATGTCTTCTGATAGCTATCATAACTACTCCAATTCTTGCCTGATATATAGGAGAACAGATGTATGCAGATGTGAAGCAACAAAGCTAATTAACCTCAGAGCTAAAACTGGAATCAAATTTATCTTGTGACTTGTCCACAGAGCCTAGCAACCCATTTTTTACAGAAATTAAAAGTTATCATGAGCTCTACTTCACTACTGAATAACAGCTAAAATAGTCTTCATTTATTGGTGCAAAAATATGAAGGAACTGACATCAAGAGGAAGAAAAACTAACTGCTCTAAACCAGTATTCCTACTATGTAAGGTATAACACGACATTATTTCAGGTAACCACAAGAGTCAACAGACAAAGCAATTTAACAGAGTTGTCCACTACATGATAACAGACAGTGCACATCAATCTTCCTTTTTGAAGCTACAGTTCATCTTGTCTTAACAAATCTTGAAAAAGTTTTTATTTAAAACTCATACAAGCCTACAAGCCTTTCCTCCTGTTTTATTGAACATGATGCCAAACATTTCTAGTAATTGGATTATTACCTGCAAAAGGCACTGGCAATAGCTGCACAATCCAAAAATTTAGCCAGATCTGAACAATGACAATGGCCCACACAAGAGTAACAAAGTAAATATCACTCGTTTTCTTTCTTCTAAGAAAAGATCCAATCTCAGATCTTTGTCTGCTCCCAGATGATGATGAAGAAGAGGAGGTGGAAGATAATGAAGCCCGTGGAGGCGGAGGCTGATCACCTCCTGTTGCTCCTAAAACAAACACATGCAAACAAAGAAATAGAAATTATCACATTAATATTCACCACAAAACAGGATCTGTTCCCTATTCCCAAATTATCTTTTTCTTTTTTGGAAGGTGAGGGTGAAGGGAGGGACAGCAGCAGAAGGCTGTGTTTCTGTTGGTTGTTTTGGTGTTGGGGTTTTTTCTGCAATTTCTCTAAAAGACTGAAACTGCCTAGGCATTGATCTGCATTTTGAAAAGCTAGAACGGGGTTGTGTAAGCTCTCCCACATCCTACACCACCATGCCAAGAAGCGCTGAGAAGAGGAGAGAAGAAAAATTGCTACAGCCTCTAAGAGGGCTCCAGTCACTGCAGGTAAGTTACAAGCCAAATATATTTTATCAAAGTACCATAAATCCATGAAAAAAGCAAAATATAATTGACTTCTAAAAGAAATCTGAAGTCTTAAAATAAATCTTTGACTTCCCTTCAAGTACTAAAAAGGGAATCTGAGATTTGCTCAAAGCTCATTTAAACACAACAAAAAATATAGAGTATACATTAAAGAGAAAGCTTGTAGCTTACAACTTACTACTACTTTTCCTGAACACTCACAACACAAACATAACACTCACACTGTCATCCTAAATTCTTTGCACTGTGCAACAAACATTAGCAACATCGAGCACAAGTTAGTGGATAACAAATTTTGTCAGTCTCTCACTCATAAGTTAGCAAAGAAGAAATTAAATTCAAAAATGTAAACTGATGTGTTAAAGACCTTATAGATAAACAATAGTCTTTTCATGCACAAATATTATGTTCAAATTAAAATTCTTGGATGCAGAACATGGCAATTTATTTAATCTTTCAGTTACTGGATGACACCAAATCCACCTTCAGCCACTCTATGTAAAATCTCTCCCTGAAAACACCAGTATTAACTTTCACTGAGGCTCTCTGCTGGTGTCGAAATGCACTCATTTCCCACACACCACTACTTGAGAAAAGTTTGCAGCCATAGGGGAGGAACGCAGACACAGGAAAACCTGAAGTTACTCTGTGCTGAAGAATAAAAGGAATTTATTATGCTGGTACATACCACAGTTGGTAAACAACGAGCACAACTCTTTCATTGGACCTGTGTCATGGACACAAAAACTGTACTACAACATACTACATGCACAGTAGTCAAACAACTCATGTTCCACACGTGTCTTTAGCTGCAGTGTCTCACTAAAGCCACTTCTAGCCTAAAGCATGACAGCCAAAATGTTCAAAAAGGCAAGACTCATTTGTCATACAGTAGCAGTAAGTGACAAACTGCATCTGCACACAGCAGATGAACACTCCTCTTTTGTTGCAGAAATCTGCACAGGTAACTGGAACTACTTCTACTGCTTATGAACACATCCCCCACCACACTAAGACAACAACGCAATTGACTGATTCACCCGACTGGGATTGTCACTGGGATGATGACAGAAACATCAGCTGGTTGCTGGTTATGTGTTTGGCGGAACTTCAGAATATTCATGAAGGAATTATGACATGCAACCTGAAAGAAGGAGTTCTGCAAGCAGCTAAGCACAGCAGAAGCTTCAGGTGGGGAGGTTCTTGGCAAGTCAGTGTGTATCCCAATGGGATGACAGTCAGCCCAACTATACAAACTACATTTTGGAGAAAAAGACACAATTTTTCATAAGGGGAAAGCAAAAGTTACCTGTAAACATAAATTTTCCTAAAAAGACAAAGTATTTTTGTCATATAGAAGAGGTTTTTAATAAAGCAGAAGAGTACTAACAGAAACAAATGGATGCACTAAAGGAACACAAATCTGAAAGCAGTATACCCATAATAAAGAATTGTCCCCTTCAATTTATTCAACACTTCTTACTGTTTTGCTCCAAAATTAATATAATCAACATAAGAAGTAACAATACAAGCAGAAACTCAAATATTTATCAAACAGAAGGAAGCACTAAAAGCCAAACAGAATAATAAGCTGAAGTGTAAGCCTAAGATTAAAGTTATTCAACATTTTTTGCCCAAAAACTCCTTAGTAGAGTCACCTTTACGAAATAAAAAGGAACATTCCTTCTTTTTGTAACGAAAAATTTGATGGATGTATTTTTGCAATGAAGGAAGCTTTAATTAAATAACAGCAACAGTAATGTTAAGAGCAGTAACAATTAAAGAGCCTTATTTCTTACAGTTTCCCTGTAAGCAGACTGTACATAGAATGCAAATCACATGGGAGAGAGCTGAGGGGAAAAAAAAAAAAAAAAAGAAAAAGAAAAAGAAAAAAAAATAAGAAAAAAAAGGAAAAACTCCTAGGGGATACCAAGCCAAGAAAGCTTTTTCAGAACGCTGTTCTGCAGCACTTTTAGCAAAACTAAGTTGTCACTACCAATGACCCAATATTCTCCTCATGACAAACACAGGCCTGCATCAGAACTGCCACTCAGATGGCTCTCATAAGCCAGTTCACAAAGCTGATCCACCCAGAAAACTACCGAAATAGCAAATGTAAAAAGTCACCTTCTGCTGGCAAGATACGCTCTGCAAACCAAGGCATGAGTGCCTTGCCAACACAAATAGGAAAAGAAGAACTGTCAGTACAGTGATTTTGAGTAACTTCAGGTTCTGTAAAATCCCATTTAGTGTGCTTCATGATATTTTGAGAGATGAAACCTGAAAAACACCTTTCTATCTTCCAACTAATGAAAGTATGACAGTCTAAACAGCTAGCACAACACTCAGTAAAGAATGCTACCAAAATCAGAATGTACACTACTTCTCTGAACAACAAAAAAAGCAAGTTTTCCAGCCAGTCTTATTAAGACCCGTACTCTTAATTACACAATATGTTCTCTGTCACATCAATTTCTTGCTGTCACAGAATTTTGAATTATCCTCCTCCCCAGGGAGAAGAAAATGAAACAGTAACATACACGGAAAGGCAGGTGTCTGTATCTCTGTGCAGGACATCACTTAGCACAACAGTGATTTTTGTTACTATTAATGAAGAAGTCTTCAGAACAAGGTGCCCCTTGAATGAAGGTACCCCTTCACAAAGAACCCCATCTTTCTGTAATTTCAAGAGAAAAATATTTCTTACGCTTTTTTCTAAGGAAACCAAGAAGTGAGGCCAAAAGGGAGCCTAAGAGTCATAACTGCATTTAAGGATTTCAGTATCTATCATACCCAAAGCCAGTAAGACAACAGAATCTTGCCTACAAAGTACTGCAGTGGTATCTGCTTCAGAAATTGCAGACTACTTCTTTGCTGTATACACTGGAAATTCTTGGAAGACCAGGAAGGACCACTTAGACCACCTGAATTGGTATCATTGAACTCCTCACCCCCAGTACTGAATACCAGAATTGAACAATAAAACATGGAAAAACATGAGTGTTCACAAAAAAAAAATATAAAATCAAAAAAGCTTATATCCCTTGATGGTCTTTTAATGTACAAATTAAACCCTGATTGTTCTGTAATGGATTTAATATGGCATAAGGAAAACCAAAAAAGTTGTAGGTCCTTAAGCCTGTCAGTAAAACCTTTTGCTGTACAAGAATAATGTTTCATCACCATTCACAGAAGATCCAAACCAAAGATGGCCAAAATTATGCTTAATATATCGCAGAACAGAACACTAATTTTTGCCAGATTGTTGGAAAATTATTTTAACTGTTGTTAGGAGTTAAAAGAAAACTCTCCATTTGTTCTTTTTCTGCTGTGAAGGAAATCAAAAACGGAATTCACAAGACAGAAAAAAACCTCATCTGGTTTACTGTTTCAAGAAAATAAGTCAAAATAACCATAAAAGACATATAAAAGACACCTTTGAAAAACTGCTGTAGTTTTCTCTTCTTGAAAACAAAAGGGAAACTGTCTTAAAGAAGTGGAAAAATAAGACCTGGTAAGTTAAAAAAAAAAACAGCAACAAAATAACACAACCACTTACATAGCCCATTTGTGGGCATCTGTTGCTTTTCCAGATTTCCAAATTCAGCTCAAAAAAAAATCTAATTAAAAAAATTAAAGATTAGATACAGAAATACAAGAGAACTGTCACTATGATGCTCTGATCTCAAATTTCAGGACATGCTTCCACAGGCTTCTGTGTTTATATTGATGTTAGTCACGTGAAATGTAGGAAAAAAACAGATAAAGAGTAAGTTGTCTAAAGCTGCCCTTTTTAGATTTAAAAATTAAGTTTGGGAAGTTCACATTCTGTCAAGTCCAATGATCTTTTTGGTCTACCTGCAGGAAATGGATGAAACTTTTCAATTTCCAGAGATCTCAATAATAGCTTAATTTTCTAGCACCCCATTTCATCAAAGACCTACCCAAAGAAATGATGGTAAGGTTCGAAATCAGTGATGCACATCAAAACACTTTCCTTCAACTCTTTTAAGCCAGTTATGTTATTCCATGGGAAAGCATCATGGGACTCAAGCTACAAAGTCAAGTAAACCCACAATAGGAGAGACTTTGAGCACGCCACAGTTAGACTGTTTTTTTTTTTCCCATTGCAATGCACACAAAAATTCCTCCAGTCTGTCTGTATCTGGTCCAGAAATCCAGTTATATAACATGTAACTGCCAACAAATCAAAAGGCTGGGAAAATAAGAGGGGAAAAAAAATCACACCTTCATTCTCAAAAAAAAATCCAAACCATAATAAATCCTTCTAGTCAGGCCTTCAAAATGTACAGCCAGCCACATAAACTATCCTTTGCTAGATAGCTTTTATACTAGCACCTTCTTGACTTTTTTTTTTAAACCAGATAAACCTGATTCACAATTTGGACACTATTTTGGACAGAATGAATACGTTACAGACTATTTTGAAAATTTTTCTGAATTCCCTCCACTTTCATGCCTTTAAAGCAAATTCAAATGTTTCTTACAGAGTATTCAGTCACCTGAGGGTTGGGAGGAATGTTCATTATTGGACTCATCTTCTGTCATTGAAATTGCCATGGCAATTGTTGAAGCAGCAATGGAAATCATCTGACCAGGAAGCTCTGCCCCTGTAAAATATATACATGCATGTAAGTAACAAAAAGCATAAGCCTTAAAATGTTTTATTTGGTGTTAGATATCCACTGGAGCTGTCAGGCAGCAGAAATTATATGGCTAGACACTGTTAGCTTTTAGTATGTATTATATGTAGTCAATATGATCAAACAGGAGTGAGTGCTATAAATTTTAGTATTGCAATACACCTGCAGCCAAAACTCAAAACCAGTTATTTGCTTAGTGCTTTTCTTGGTAATGAACTGCTACCAACCAAGACATCCACAGTTGCTGGCAGTCTGATTATTAAAAAAAAATTTATACCAGTTAATCAACTTTACTAACCAACTACAACTGCAAGACAGGAAAAAAGTTTCCTTCATCAGGAACACATGATGCCTTTGCTTTTTTCAAAACTGGCTTGCAACAGGAAAAACCTATTCTTCTAAAAATCTGAACACAAAACATTTTTAAGAAATTATTTTTAAAACAAATGACTGGCTATAGCAAACTAACGGGATGGAGTTGTCTCAATTTCTCTCATACTTAGTATTATAGGAGCTACTAAACCTGTATTGCTCATTTTTTCAAAATTAGCCTCTGATTTCAAATGTCCTGGGCTACCTTCGTGCCTAGAACTAGAACATATATTGACATCTATAAACTCAAGGAATTCGGTTGATAATGAGTCACTACTTTGACAAGGAAAAGAAACATCAATCCATTGCAATCATTTCCTGTAAAGAATCCAAGATTCACTTCAGCATGAGTAAACCACTTTGAAACACATTAAACACCCTATAGTAAATTCTGCCAATTCATATGCTACTGAATTTACAGGGATACAGTGCAGATTATTTCATGTGACTTAAGTGAATTTTTGCTTCTAACAATAAAAGAAACAGTGACTTTTCCTTACCAGAAGACTCCTTTCCATTCTGCTGTTCATGCAACATGCCTACTGTCATCAAAACAACTATAACCAGAAATACAGGAATTCTCCAGGAACCTGCCACAGAAGCTGAAAGATACAGTGTTGGGATTTTTTTTCACAAGAAAAATGACACCATTTATAAAGTCTACATTTAGCAAAACTAAGAAAGTCAGCATATCAACCAAAAAACAAAGAAGTCATAAAACAAATAGGCTTTCTACATTAAAGAAAAGGAAGAATAGAAAACAAACATGAACAAGTTTCTCAATGAACAAACCAAATTGTTACTGTTCCTAACTTCAGTGACTTTATGTTGATACAGAGAACAATTTTAAAAGCAACATTCAAATTCCCATGAAAATACACACAAAATTAAAACATTTTAGATATCAGAGGAAAGTTATGCTCCCCACAAAAATGTGTATTTACATTAGATCTCCACAGAATGAGATTTTTCTTGGTTTTTGCCTATTCAGCCTGTACTTCCAGGAAATACAAAACTGTCAAAATTTAAGCAAATGCAAAGCCACTACATATAGCTTAAACCTCAGGGAACCATCCCCACATGGTCAGAACAACCCCTGAAACCTGCTGCTAAAGTAAAGTCAATCATGAAGTACACTGTGAAACCTTCTATCATGGTAGTCTATTAATTGCATGACACTTCCACCATAAACTCTGATATGAGAACATAAAATGATAATCTATTATATTAAATATGTAACGTAAGTCTAAAAGATTACTATAATCTTATATTTATATAAACAGATTATATAGATTACTGGCAAAGGTATTTTATACTGGTGATATCATCCTGACATGATTGTTGACTACTGATAGAATTTTTTTTTTGGCTTCCATTAAATATATTAAATGCATTTTACAGCTTCAGCCTCAGTTAATGGCAGGCTTCCCATAAAATATCACAAGTGAAAGTCTAAAGCCAGCCTCATGTGACCCCAGCCCTTCCTCAAAGTCAAGAAGTACCTAGTCTGTGAATCAAATAAAGGAAAACCATGGAAAGTACAAACTAGGCACGAGGACTGGAAGACATGTTGCTCAGCATCTTGATGCCTTCCCATTCCCTATTTCAATGCTCCCTTCTGGACACATGCAGCCAGAATTACTGAGCAGACAAAACAATTTGCATTTCAGCTAAGACTCAATTTTACAGATGTAGCAGAAGAGCAAGTGAGGAGCTTCGTTGACAGAACCCAGAGTTACCAGAATAATAATTTCTCGTTACTCACCTAAGTGAAAGAGCAGCATAATCCAGACAGGAACAGAGACTGCTTTTAAGTAACGTTCAGTGCTTATATTCCACTTGAATGAAACCATCAGCAGGTAACCAACTACCAATGTCCATATCTTTAAGAAAAAGATACACAAAGGTATGTATACATACATCAAAAGAGAGCTATATTGTACTCGTGTATGTGTGTACACTCATACACAAACCAATATGTCATGGTTTAGCATCATTTGGGAAAACAACTAAAAAATGGGTATTTTGAACCAAAACCACTACACTATAACTGCCACAGAGGGAGACCTGAAGTCAGCTTCTAAGTCTTTAAGAAGCCCACATTTCAATTAATTACATGAGTTCATCAGCAGCACCTATGTGGCCACAGGGAGACAGAGCTGGCCAGCACAGCAGCACTCATTCCAGCATCGAGCAATTTGCCAGCTCCTGTGTTTCAGTCCAAAGAGACAAAAGTGGGCTTAAACCAAAGAAGCCATTAGGAAGCACAACAAAAACTGCTGTTCCTCAGTGGTGTTGGCACACAAAACAGCGATGCCTTTATAAGATGCGTGACATGTAATTTTTTTTCTTTTTTTAACTAAAAAAACCAAGGAGACAGGAAGATGTCAGTGACAACTCGTGTTTGCTGCTTCTAACTGCCTTCTACAACTCTGCTCATCAGATAAATCACAATACAGATTTGGAATTAAGAATCCTGAGATGATGAATTTGAGCTTGAAAACGCTGAAAAGAAAGAAGAAGGAAGCAGAAACCAGAAGAAGCAACAGGAGGTGAAAAGTTGCTACTTGGGAGAAGATGCGAAATAAAAGAACTATGAAAGCCTGTAAAAATGAAAACTCAGTGTTGCATTCTTAAATAACTAAAGACATTTCTGGCTCAAATTCAATGAACATTCCCTATCCATTACCAGTTAAGTACACCTACAAATTTACACTTATAAATCAATAAATTTTAATGAAGTTTTAACAGAATTTCTATTAAGAGCATTTGCCGAATCAGACATCACTGTAAGAAGAAAGAATGCACAGGCAGAGACATGGAACAAGTAATTAGGCAGAACACACCAGAAGAGTTTTCACCTCTTTACTCTGCACTATACAACTCATGCTGAAGAGGCAACAGTCCCTGCGAAAAGCAGGTTTGTGTGACTACTGCCACGGATCTAATTGGTGGAGAGGAAATCTCAGCTGTACTGAACTGAGCAGACAAGCAGAAAGTGATGGTCTCTGATAACTTCAGAGGGAATGATTGCATATGCAAGGTAATTTAAAATCACTTAAGATATGTGAACAAAGGTATAACCTTTGCACACTACTATTTCTCATCGAAGCAGATCACTCCAACTTTTCACTTATCCCTAGTTTTGCATCAACAAAGCTGCAGAATGCTTATGGCCAAGTGGGGACGCAAGACAGATGCCCAAAACTAACACAACCCATGGACATCAAGAGTAAAGTCATAAACAAACAAACACGAATTTTTACCAGAAAAGCACGGTAGCACTCCTTTAACAGCATAGGTTTGAAACATAAATTCACTCATAAGGCACTTCACAGCACAGCTGTAATTGCAAGAGATAACTCATCACAAGGATACTATCCTACTCCCTAACATCAGCCACACAGCATCTCTGTATGATAAATGTTCCAGTTCCAAGCCAATTTTCTCTTTAGCTTTGAAATTTAATGATAAATTACAAACAGGAGACTCAGTACGTTCAGTAATTTAAACTTTCTGTTTAAAAACAAGCCAAAAGTAGGAGACTAACATGGTATAAGCCTGTGTTTAACAACCAACACAGCAAAACACACTGCACTGCTTTTAGCCATGCATGTAGCTGAACATTTTAGGGTTTAGGTATTTAGTAATTTTTTTGTGTTGTAAGTTAAAATAATTAATCAGTTTTCATTTCTAAAAGCTTAGCAAATGAGTAAAAGTATTTCTTATTTCCATTGAATAGAGAGAAATTGCTTAAAAAGTCACCCTGTTTCAGAGATCAAACAATAACCTTTCTGAAGCCCTGTAAAAAGAACTATGCAGTCAACTGACTGGTGCAAGTAGTTTAATTTCAGTGGCACCATGGAATAATCAGCTCTTCACTGGTTAATGTTATGGCCATGCACATCCCTATGCTGCAAGAACCACTGCACAGGAATTAGGGTGGCCTACTTCCAACAGTTCATAGCTGAAAGCAACTGACAAAGCAAATGAACTTAAATTGACATGGACTAGGATTTCATCCCATACTAATGTGGCAACAGCATTC
This sequence comes from Dicrurus megarhynchus, assembly GCA_013399195.1. Classification (NCBI taxonomy): domain Eukaryota; kingdom Metazoa; phylum Chordata; class Aves; order Passeriformes; family Dicruridae; genus Dicrurus; species Dicrurus megarhynchus. Next base: position 2,215,537 of record VXAD01004646.1, on the reverse strand, counting down.
TTTTTTTTTTTTCCTTAACCCTTTAAAAGCATGTTACATAATCCTCCCCACTGTTTTCCTGGATGGTCTCCAAAGGTTTTGGCTGGAAAAGCATGGAGAATATTAATAGCCTCTATAAATGACTATTATATGTCATGCTCAAGAACTGACATAATTGAAACAAAGAATGAAAGATACTGCCTACTTTCGCTAAAATTAAACTACTGCAATTCTTGCACTGAAACTGTAATTGATAAGATTCCATGCTAAGCCAAAATGCCTATAAATATGATTTATAAGAGTGCACAGCTAACCAGGTAACTAATACATACACTTCAGATTTTGCAGAATGCATTAGCTGTCATAAACTATTTATCAAGCTTAAGTCACTTGCAGATGCCTAACTTTCACCATGTACTCTGAGATTTTAAATCACTACTCAATCACAACTATTATTTACAGACATGCACAACTTCCATACATCACAACTTTGGGATAGTTTAATCCTGCAAGCTGCCCTTCTTCCTTCCCTCACCTATCTTTAGGCAGCAAAAACCTCTTTTTTCACATCTCCTCTGTGCCGCACCGGTGCCGCTTCCTAACCCAAGCGTGGCGGGCGGCAATGTGATCCGATGCCCTCAGAGCTGACAGTGGGCTCTGGGGCTTTCAGTTCCTGGATCCACAGGGGCCGGATGGAAGTTCCGCAGGGAGCTGCGTGGCAAACGGCTTTTCGCAGGTTACGCCGGTAGCTGTTTCTGAGCGACGGCAGAGGCAAGAAGGAGAGAGCCCGGCTGCTTGTGGCTATATACCTAGGCTTTATTTCTCGTCCCTCGAGGGACGGAGGAAACGCGGCATAGGCGGGAGCCAACAGAACAACTCCCTTCAAGGGTGGAACAAAGGTTTTTAAGGGCAGAAGAACGGGGGGGAAGGAACAGCGGAGATAACCAACCAGGGAATGACAAGGGTTAACACTGACAACTCAGGGGACAGGAGAGGAGGGACAGATTTGGGACATCAAATCCAAAACGGAGCTCTTAAGATCTTTCTAGAAACTGATTGCATAATATATGAACTTATTATAAAACATGAACCAGTGGGACCAATCCGGAACCAAGGAGGGAAGAAAGGTCTGGAAACAGGGTGGAGATGAGATGTGAGTGGCGTCTCGTGGGCATGGATATCAAACCTCTGCGTCTCCCTCAGGATTCTCCTCAAGGGTGGAGTCCTGGGCAGAGAAGTTCACCCACTGGGTGTCACTCACTTTAAATGCAAGGGGCTGGACCACCGCCACACCTCTGCATTTTGTAGCATCTCTCACAAACTGAAAAAAGTGTTGCTTTGCCTTTAGACAGGTAAAACTGCCTGCTTCTCTGAACAAATAGCTCTAAGACTGCAGTGTAACTTATTGGATTTTAACATCCATTTCTGTGTTGAAGCGGTAAATTTAAGAGGCAGATTTTGAGACACCGAAGGTAACTATGAAGGGCTTCAGTTCTCTTTAAATTGCCAACAGGAGACAAAATTACACCATAGAAAGACACAGCTTTTATGTTAAATTCAGGCATCTGCTTCAGTGATTTTTCTTTGAAGTTTCAGTTTCGGAAAGTCTAGGATTTATCAGCATAAACCATTACCAGCATTACTGAAAGTTTGTTTCCCCTTCCTGTTAAGAGCTGAAGGATTTGAAAATCTGAGCCCCTCTTTTGGCTTTGGCCTCATTTTTCAAGAACAAACTCTTACTACTCAACTTTTGACAACATTTATACTGATTTATATTGGAGAGTAAAATCGTTAATTTACACGGTTCCCTCTCTTTTTTCCAATCAACAAGTTAACCTCTAAGGGGAAGGTTTTGCAGATGAGCACATTCAATAACTCACTGCTCCTGAAAGTGGAGTCCCACCTCTTCTGCACAACAGCTTCAACATTCATCTAACCAGCTCAAGCTCCCTAAGCTCATAAAAAAACTCCCTGTAATTCAGTTACAGCAAAACAGGCTCACAGAAATGTAACAGGCACCAACAACAGGGCAACCGAAGCATATGTCAGGGATAAGCAAGAACAGCTTCCCACTGTAGAAGATAGCAGAGCTGCTAGTCTTCCTTGGAATGTTGCCCCAACAACTCAACATCCAGCAGCAAACACATTTCCCACCTCCTTCATGTGCCTCCTCAGGCACACGGTGTGATTCTTGGGGAGGTCCTGTGCAGGGCCAGGAGTGGGACTTCAGTGATCATTCTGGGTCCCTTCCAACTCAGGATATTCTGTGATTCTCTGAACCACCTCACAAGTAAACACAACAGTGAACACTGAGGAGATGAACCAGCAGTTACTTCTTTTGATATACGTCCTGCCAACCTGTCAAAATTTTTCTGTTTTTAGCAAGTCAGCACCTACAAAATGGAGTGTTTGAATTCCCTCCTTTTTTCATTGTAGCTCTACCCTCTCCGTTGGCCATTTTGAAATGATGTTTTTTCCCACTTGGAAATCATACAGCAAGGTTTGTCAGAGTTCTGGTTATGTTTTGGTTCGTTTGGGGGATGTTAAGTGAGCTTGAAATTTAAAACTGTTTGATGAAACTACAGATCTTATTCAAATTGCTTTCTATTTTCCAGTTTGTTTCAGTGTTTTGAACAAAAACAAAAGGAAAAAAAAGGCTGACCTACCTCATCACTTCCCTTTAACATCTTAAAACAAAATTTTCATTTGGAAATAGAGATTTTCATTAGTTTTTCTTGAAATAGAAAATCATTAAAAATATTGACTAAGCATTAACACAGCACTTTTGCAAACTTTTAAAACAGTGCTGCAGAGCAAAGATGGTTGAAGGAGGTGATCTTACGACACCAGTTCACTATTTCTACATCTTCCTCCTCAGCAGTGATGCAGACTGACAAAGGAAAACAAACCTACCACAAAAGCTGAGCAGAAGAGTGTTGGACTTGAAAAATGAAGTGACACAAGGCATTAAATGCACTGGTAAAAGCCAAACTATGTTTGCCTTCAAAATATCACAGTGTTTTCTCTAATTGCCTGTTCATTTGAAAATGGTTTTCTAAACAATACAAAAGATAATAAGGAGGCAGGTGACAAATTATAAAAATGTCATTTTGACTCCAGTTTCCAGAACCAAAATTAATTTAATGTAGCTTTAGTGCATTTTCCTTAGTACACAAGAGGAAACATCCCATGACGTGCAGTCTGGCAGAGTAAGAACATGTAATTGCCTGTCCTTCAGCATGGAGCCAGCCTTCATCAAACATGTAAGAAAATACCCAAACTTCAACTAATCATACATTATTATAAGACTATTGTTCACCTCAGAGCAAAGACAACTGCCTTCTCCCTTCACTAAGGAAGCCTTCATTTACCTAAAGCATGTTCTAAGTGAACACAATTAAGTTATTCCTTGTCCCAAGTTCAAAGGACTAGAACAGTGCACCCGTTCTGTTTCTTCCAGAACCCCCAATTGTGACATATATCCATGCTGACATTTTTGGCATTAAAACATACAGACTACTAAACCACATGAAAAAGAAACATGGTGTTTAGTGAGATCACATCTTTTTGAAGGGATAAAAGTATGAATTTACAACTAGAACCCTGGCATGGGGGGAACTGACCATCAAAATCCACGCTGCCACACATGGGTTAAAAATTATTTTCAATGTATCCTGCAACATTTCCTACACTGAATTTAAGAAAAAAAAAAAAAAAAAAACATTGAATGTAAGATATCCAGAAAACTGCAACAATGGATATTGAGAATACTTCTCCTTTAGTTCACTTTTCCTGTCTTGATACAACAGCTACTTACGAGAAACTTGTAATAAAAATGCTATTCAGAAATCAAACTTATCAAGATTCTCTTGCAAAAAGAGCATACCAAATTCTTTCCCTGCAGACAGAACACAACTCCTCTGACATACTTCATGGTGACACTTTTTCAAGAGATGGCTCCTCAACACACACAATTTCTTCACCTTCTTCTTTTACTATATAGAGCACTGTTAAAATTTTGCTGGACAGTTCCATAATGATCATTCCTTTCAGACGTGGTAGAAAAAGAAACATCATTGTGTTCAACCAATACATAAAAATACCAACCAATAACTAATAATATGTAGCATATCATTAGGCTTTAGGCTAGTGCTAGCTTCAAAGCTGTAGTTCCTGCATACAAATCAGAACAAGCTCCTCAGCCTCTCCAAGAAAGGTACCTCACTGCAGGCTCTTCCAAAACTGAGGGTGGGTGTGGAAGGGAAAAACAACAGTAGAAAACACTATTAACATCCCAGACTTTCCCTACCTCTCTCCATCTTGTTTTTAAATAGGCCACATGTGGTCTCTACACAGTTTATCTCTACCAAGCAAAGCTGTGAAAACAAACCAAAAACTGTGGTTTTGGTAAGATGTGTTTACAGTCAGTACTTGGCTGTATAATTCATAAGCAATGTATGATTTTTAAGCCTAGATGCCATAATAACGAAGGATTATAAACAGCAGAAAGAATACTTGAGAGCTTTTACAGGTGGTTTTTTTTTGGGGGAGGGGGGGAAGGGGGTTTATGGTGGGCAAGTTTTAGAAACCTGAAAGCCTGCTTTAAGAAGAAAGGGAAGGAAAAGAAGCCCACCCACCCTAAAGCCTCAAAAAAATAGAAATCATATGCACATCAAAAATCAGAACTGTTCCCTTTTGTTTACTAGAAGAGAAATTACCCCACCAGGTGAACTTGACAAAACGTAGATGCTTTTTTGCCCACAAAGGTGATATTCAATAGGACTGTGGAAGCCAAACATCTCAGAGCATGGGACATTAAGTGTTTGCCAGGAATACTGCTTGGAGAACTTCAGTCTACAAGGGCTACTTGGGGAACTGCTGACATTTAGTGCCAAGACAAATGGAAACTTCCCTGGAGGATGGCTTTCATAGAATCCCTGATGGGGAGCAGACAGTCCACCGGCCAAAACAGATAACACATACTCTGACAATATTCCAACACAGCAGTCACAGCAATGGCGTTTCCAAATTTGGCCAGCACCCTGGCAAGGTTAGGATTGATTAAGTCCTCTAACTGCATGGAAACCCCCAGAACAACACAAGCTGTACCTAGTATGGTCAGAGACATAAAAATACAGTGACACGCGCATGTGAGTACACAGTTGTGAGCCTGACCAATAACTTGTGACAAACCAAGGAAGAAAGATTGGCCAGCAGAGAAAGATTTTGACAGCCCTGTAATCAAGTTCATTAAAGAGAATTCTGCTCATTATGATTACATCAAATTTAATTTACTAAGATGAACCTCAGAGCCAACATAGAGCAGCTGTATAATTCTTCACATCTGCTGGGATCTACAAACTATCCATTTTCCAAATAAATACTAGCATGTGAATTCTTCTTCTAAAAAAAGAAGAAAATATAATGAATAGCTGGCATTAGATGTATAGTAACCTAAGGGTAAAATGTCAGCCTAAAGTAGTTTGAACTCTTGCCACAAAGCAAAAGGATTTGGTTTTTAGATACAGTGCTGGACACAGGCATACTTCTGACAAAACTAGTGAAATTGCTGCAGCACAAAAGCGTGTAGGGCTGTATCCACTCTACTACGGGACAAACTCCCATCCTTTCCAAGAAAAAAAAAGACAGAGAAATAACATTCCCCTTCCCTAGTATATGAAACTGCAGTTTGTGCAGGGCCCTCTGCATAAGAATTCTGCAAATAACCCAGAGAAGGCTAGAGTCAGAACAAGAGACTCATCTGGAATTTTTAACCAGCCCCTAGATTTAAGGCCCAGCAGCCAATTACATTTCTTGAGCAAGCTTCTTCAAAGATTATAAAGCCTGAAGGGAAAGAAAAGGAGACCATGAAAGCACGATGCTTGCAGACTAGCCTAGGATCTTGAACTTGTTCTTCAAATGCAGTGTTTTGCAATCAGCTATCAAACAATCCAGTGATGGAGGTACCTAGGGTTGCAAATTCCTGAATTGCAAGTGTGACTTAAGAGCCCTGGACAGGAACACAGGCACTTCTGAATCTTCACTCATCAACACCATGAATGGCTTTGCCAAATTTGAGGACAGCAGGACAGGAAAGCTCTTTAACATACTGGTGCCAAGATTCACCTTACCATGTCATTATCACACACAATTGCTTCATTTGAAGAACTTTCTATTTTACTGGAACTTAAGACGAAAATTTCAGTCTCAGTACCATGGCCTGATAGATATCATAAAAATACCTTTAGTTACAGAATACCAAATTAGTATTCCAAATCCCCATAGCTCTAATGACAGGCATCCACTCACTCCTCTAGTACAGCACAGGCAATCAGAAAGGGAGAAGACAATCGTGCATATAGAAGGAACTGTGGAGGATTCAGAGCCCAGAGAAGAACAGTACAAAGGAGAAACCAACCCGGAATATCCAACATTCCTGTGCAGATAACAAGCAGAACGCATGCACGCAAACAGTCCTGCAACATAGCATGGCAATTAAAGGGCTTTAAAGTGCTTAACTGAAGTTAAAGCTGACACTATTAACTGATCCAGCTCAGGGCTCCTCAGCAGCATGGATAAAATTAAATTATCCTGCTACAGCTCTGAGATAATACGCGTCAAGTAACTGCAAAATTAAAAAAACTGGACTAGGAAAACACTGCAAAGTGTACAGATGATGCCAGACCGAGTTGCAGTTACTTATAAAGGAAAGCCCACAGTTTTTTTCTCCTGTAAGGCCCCAGAGAGACAAACAGCTTGTTTATGAAGTAACTGGTTTGCTTAAGGAAGTCTGTGATCAGTTACTTTGACACAGACCCAAAATCTTCCCAAGAACTCAAGTCTGAAGAGTTCTGGGAGCTTACTATCTTTTGTGCAAGTAAAATCTTACAGCAGTTCAATGAACACAAGAGTTAAATTAGAAACACCAGTGCCAACTAGAAGGATCAGAGACTGCTGAACAAAGTTGCACTGAGCATGCACAGACAACCAGCAGCGCATTACAACCATAGCTATGAGCTTAAGAAAGTGCAGCTTCCTTCAGTACCCTTATATTTTACGCTGTGTAAGTATGGCTTAATTAACAAAGTTTTAATAAGCCTGGACTTAGCCAGGTCAGTTAGTGTAGCAATATCATCGATTTGTTAAAAATAAAACGGAGAGGTCAGTGCAAAAGGAAATCTTAAGCTTTTCAAGTAAATTGTGTGGGAACAAGTCAAAACTTCCCACCAGTACCAGGCCATGCTTTAGTTCTACCACTACTCAGCTGAAAGTAAACGTGGTAGTATCTTGCCTCTTTATAAAGTGAGAATGTATCTCTGTCTACTCAGTCCTAATTATACTTCTGAGGACAAAACAGACCAGAAACACGTCCTCTGACATCTTCCAGCACCAAATAAAGCCAGGAAAATCTTTTCCTCCACTGTTTATTTTCAAGAGACTAAACACATTCTCCTGTCTATTCTATTCACACTAGAGGCAGTGTGTCAAAATATTCTCTGTCAGTCCATTCAGGAACACTGTTACCCAGGGAAAGGGCGTACTTTGCTTGTTTAAAAAAAAATAGAGCAGCTTTCGAAAAGTCTTTGACACTAAGAGATCTGAGTATGCCAGTTGTACATCAGTATTTAACAACAGTACAATTTACCAATCCTCTGATCTTCCACAAATCCATTTGCTTCTGATACGTAGTACATTTTGTATTTTCAATTTTAACTAACGAAGTGTAAAAGAGTTCTGCCATAAGTTTTAACTGTCTTACCTACTGAACAGAACACAGGGAAAAGTAGTCTCCCCAGGCTTTGTTACCATCAGTAACATTTGTAAGTTAAACAGCTTTACTTTTTAAAGTTCAAATTGAGTTTGCACTATTTGATACTCGAAGAAGAAGAAAACCCTACAAAGTACACTGAGAAACAAACCTTAACGTGCCTTCCCCCACCTCGGGTCACTTGTGAAGCTTTGCTGCTATTTCACAACATTTTAAAACACACCTTAGAGCTCAACAAGCCTCGATGTTTGCACAAGAACTCAACTGAATCACCTCTCACTTAATAGCATCTCCAGAAGCGGGGCACGACTAAAAGCGCGGCCGCGGAACACCGGCACTCACTCAGTCACTCACCCACTGGCTGCTGAAGTAGTCCAGCCCCTGGCAGATGATGCGGGCGGCCTGTGCCAGCAGCACCTGCACGCCCAGGGAGCTGCCCAGGCAGTAGAGCCCGTAGAGCAGCGGCCCCCCGGCGCCCAGCAGCAGCAGGAGCCGCCGCCGCCGCAGCACCTGCTCGCCCAGCGCCTCCACGCCGTAGTTGGCGAAGCAGATGGGCAGGAGGAGGGCGGCCAGCAGCACCGGGGTGCGGGAGCGGTGCAGGCGGCCGAGCCATCGCCGCCCCAGTGCCGTCAGCGAGGTCTTGAAGGGGTGCAGGAAGGTGCCGCAGAGCACGGCCCAGAGCAGCGGCCGCAGGAACGCCTCCAGGATGAAGTACACGAGCACGGCGGCGCCGCAGCACAGCCCCGCGAACAGCAGCGCCCCGGTGTTGTAGAAGGCCTGCTTGATGGGCTTCTCCAGCCGCGGCAGCGACATCCCCGCCGCCCCGCCCGGGCCGCCCAGCGGCAGCCGCGGCATGGCCGCGCCCGCGCCGGGGG
>VXAD01004646.1:2188126-2206335 GCA_013399195.1 Dicrurus megarhynchus | reverse complement strand
GGCCGCCGCTGCCGGGGCGGTCGTGCCCGAGGGCGCGCAGGGGGCCCGGGCTGTAGTGCCGCCGCCGCGCGGCTCCAGGCGTGCGCCCAGCCCGGCGGGAAAGGGGCGGTGCCGGCCGGGAAGCGTGCTGGGAAATGTAGTTCTGCTCCGGGAGAGCCGGCGGCCGCGCCCTCTGCCCCCGGCGGGACCCGTGGGGCTGTCCCGGGGCTCTGCCCCCGCTCGGTCACCGCCGAGCGCGGGCCGGGGCTGCCCAGCCCCTTCGCGACGTCCGTGAAGAAGGCGGCCAAGGGCTGGAGCATGGAAGAGTGCAGCAGCTTACCGTACAACCTCATCCCCATCCCAGAAGTGCAGCCCCGTCCTGCTTCGCTGAACGCACTCCTCTCCCAACTGCTGTTCTAGTCTCAGGGAGCAGAACAAATTCGGAGATTTGGAGTGTCACTGCATGGTGGGAAAGCAAGACTGGTTAGACCAGCTGGAGAATTTCGTCTTGTCTGAACATGTTCTGGCACTAAATTATTTAACAAGGAAGCATCCATTCTTTTACTGGCCCACTGAAGAGGTAGTTGTTCTGTCTGCTTTTTTAGAGCTGACATTTATGACGCTGTGTAGTACCAAATGCTATTTGCAAATAATCTAGAGAGGAGCTAATTTCCTGTAGCTGGTATACACCAGACCCCTGAGTCCAGGCATGAGGGCAAGAGCTAACATTTTACGGGTGGTCTAAACGAATCTGTAATAAATACACGTCGTCTGAGCAAGTTTTGCAAGGGCTGAAATCCATGACATTTGAACTAGCTCAGTACTGGCACTGTGCTACTCAGTTTTCCTTCCACAGCTTAACACAACCCTATTGGTAATGCTGCCATTAAACCCTCAGAGGGATCTTCCTCTTTCTTTTCAAGGAGATGGAGCATATCCTCTACATCGTAATAAGGAGGTCACATACCACTGAACATATAAAAAGTGCACAGATATTAAAAAAAAAAAAGCAAGAAAATCAAATTCCTGTATTTTTTTCGAATTTACGTGCACATTTAACCTTATGTAACTTCCTCTTAGATTGGAGTCCACAAGGACTTTGGTGGAACATTTCTTGCAGGATGGAGATGTTAAAAAGCTGAAATTATCCTGAGCACAATTGTCTTTAACTTGTAAAGTGGGAATATACCTATTCCTAACCTAGCTTTTAAATGCAGAGCCATACAATGCCTAGATGAGACCTATCCCTACCGTCATACCAAGGGTGAAAGGTAGAGGTTTTTCCACACGCTTCCTGTGACTATGTTGCATACTGAAGCTGTAGGTGGGGCTGGGCCCAAGCCAGTTTTTTGAGGTTTTGCACCGCAGTCCTGACTTGTACCTGCAAAGCCCTTCCTGCCAGTTACACAGATGCTCACACTTGTAAAGGTTCCTCTGAGCTCCTGCAACTCCTTGTTTCCCCTTTGCTGAAGCGTGTAGATTCAACAAAGTGCTTTAATTTTATGCAGTGAAAGCACTTACAAACCTACAGGCACTTTGATCCTGATGGTGATGAGGCATTACAAGCAGTTGTCCATATGAGAAGCTTTTATTGAACCCTAAACTGATACTGTCACTCACAGCCCTTTGATCAGATAGATCTGCCTCCGGGCAGGGTGCTGAAATAGGTAACAAGAATGCATTGCTACCTGAACTTTTCTCTTTAGTTCAGAAGCCACTCTAATGGCTCATTACAATACCTTTATTGCATTAAAATTCAATTAGCAAGTGTCAATTAAGATTTCCCCAGGGGGAGAGCAGAGAGTTCCAATCCTTCTGTCAGCTAAACAGAAATGCCAGCCAATCAAATCTTCATAGGCACATCCTTACTCCTTTGGTTTTTCTTAACAGACTCAGCCGTGTTCTTCAGGAACAGAAATTGTCACCTCTTCGACTTGATTTACATAAGCCAAGGATCTGGTCCCTACTATCTAAGACCTTTCCTTTCCAATTATGTTTTTTACTATCCATTATCAACAACTGTATTAGAAAGGAAAAAAAAAAAAAAAACCCAACAATGCAATAAAATAAAGATTTCTAATTCATGTATTACCACAACAGGAACACTTAGGGACAGGACATGACCCATAAACATCAGAAAACAATCTCTTAATCTCTTTGACAGCTGAGGGAGGATGTGTGATCTTCATAAGACACACCCCAGCCTCTAAAGCTTAATTCCACAACAGATTTCAAATAGCACCTTAACAGCTGATTTTGTCTAAGATTTGAAATGGTAAGAGATTTTAGATTAGATACCCATTTAGGTATAAATTGCACTGATATACTGTGATTTAGGAATTTTTATAGTCGAAGATAAGTAGCACACCTCAGACTCCTATACTGCCAGAAATTCTACAACAGTCTCTTTGATGGTATTTTCCCATTAGTAATTCTTCAAAGATGAAGAGCGCAGCAAAGGAATGCTTTTGCATCAGTGGAGAAAATATGTATTCACCTAGAAGTCCGTGTGGTAAGTATGGACAGCCTTTGGTGCTCTCCTCTGTGTAGAGGGAAGTATTAAATCAAGTATTAATTAGTGAAAGAGAAACTTGTACTTTCTGTGTGCTTCTGCACTAGCACCCATGATAACTGCAAGTTAATCATTATTTACACCCAAAATAACCACATGGAGCTAAGAAATAAGTCAGGAACAAAGCCACAAGGTGTCAGCACTGGCCTGTGTATTTAAAAAATAACTCCCTGCATGAGACACTTTGTTTTAACCTGCATTACTGAACATTTGGGAAAACTCAGTTGAGGTTAATGTCACTTCATTAATTCACCTCAGTTCAATGACAAAGTAATACCATCTTCAGGTCAATGAAAAAATACTCATTGTAAATTTCTATAGTTTCACTAGTAGCAGGAGCAAAGAAAAAAAATGTTATCTTTAAAGGTAACAATTAAGATATAAACTTTGCATCTTTAGGTGACCTACATATACCTTTGCATTTTGGGCTGAAGTAAAAATTAGTCTTTTATGCAGCTCAATTGAAAAGATGAAATGGCTCCAAATTAAATGTCACTTACAAAATATTGGTGAAAATAAAATGAAAACCAATCCTTGGGAACACCATGTCTGATTGTACCCAGTGATTATAGCAGTGCCTGACTTTATTGCAGAAACAACTTTGTTCAACATGTCAGCTAAAGTATACAAAATTATCAGCAGAGCTACACTTGAAGGATTCACACAGAAGACTGTGAATCTTGTTCAGTTAACAAGGGGAATGAAATGTATGGCTGTAAGGCAGAGCAGTCAATAGCACCGACAGAAAACTGTTGAGTCAGTGGAAAAGGCATGCAAAACAGCACCACTAGGACCTGTGGATGGACTAAATCCAGAGCACTATCTTGCAGGGCTATCCCACGTGATAGCTGTGTGCACAGAACAAGAGCTGGATAGAGAGAGATCTGAGTAACAGAAGAATGTTTTGGATTCATCAGGTTTGTGACAAATTCCTCACCGATCCGTCAGCAGTCACATAGTGCAAGACAAACAGAATATAATTTAAATCTACTTAAATGTATTTGGAATGTGTAATGCCTCTACTGATCATGATGGCTTGGACAGAGCACAAGTAGCTGACACACCTTTCCTGCAGCCTGCTGTACAGGCTTGCAGTAATACTACAAACACAACAAACAGACCACACAGTGTCAAAGCAATACATTTCTTGTTGCCCTGAGCCAACTCTTCTCAGTCCACCAGTAAGGAGATAAAATACCTGCTCAAACCTGAGATATCTCAGAAATCAAAACATCCCTGTTTGAGAGACTTCTACAGCTGCTTTGGCTTGCTGAGTACCATGGCACTTCCTCCTCTCTGTTGCCAATCTCTAATATAATTTCATTTCCTTCTTTTCTGCAAAAGCCTGTTCTGGCTGCTTCAGGAGCCACTCTGGCCAAGGAACAGGGCAGTGATGACAGTAGATAAAGAACACCCAAATTTGTAATATCTCAACCTGATCACATTTGTATCAAGTAGGTTACCAAAACACAGCATAGAGGTCACCATAGGAACCTCTAAATTCTACATACTTATAGCAAGGGACAATTGGGATAATACTTGGCTAAAATAGAGATGATCACATTTACTTACAGCTTTGTTGTGATTTGCATGGTGAAAAAAAAAAGGTGGTCTTCTCACATCTGTTAATCTGCTACTGTGACCAGCCTCACTGACTTAAATGGAATTAGTCAGGCTACTAAATTCAAGCCCATGGCATGGGAATTAATTATTAACACAGGCACCAGCAGAGACTTCTTTAACCCCATAGAGACTTTTTTCCCCACTTTATAAATGCCATACCACACATTTTCTTAGACTAAAAAGGCATTTATTGCAACAGTTTTATAAATATTGTTGTCTGTCACTGTCAAATAGCTAACAAGGCTCACTTGAACACCAACATTTAGTATAAAACAGATGTTACAAAGCAATATTTTAGGGCATGCACTGATTGTAAAGTAGTCCCGTAGGTCACTGTAATTTCATTATCTATTCACTCAGTGTTATTTTCACTGAAAAGACTAGAGCATAAATACAAAGAAGTTTGGCAAATTCTTCTGGACTACAAAACCCCTGTTCTGCACTTCTACCCAACCAAATGCTCATTGACTTCACATGGCTGCTGGGCATTGGTGTACAGAATGAAGCCTGGCATAAAGAATGCAGAACACCACTTAACACTATAGTTACAAGTTGCTTATTTGTATGTTTTATCTGTATATTAGTATTGAGAATGCTGAACAAAGTCAAAAGGTAGAGATGACAGTTCAGGTTAAACCATTACACTTCATGTAATACGAAACAAGTGGCGAGAGTTCACACAGTTATGACAGCCTGCTTATTTGCAAAGAGGTTAAAGCAAACCAGACCTCAGAATATATAAATCAGAAATACCAAGGCATACTAGGCATCTGTTTTAACTTAAACAGAACTCAATATGCTAATAAAATATATCTGCCTAAAATAAAGACTGGGGACATCACACACAAATGTCAAGGTCCCACTATTTCATTTTTGTAATGAGTTAATAAGTTTAGAATTTCATCTTTGAATCACTTTGTCAAGACTTCAATGATAATTCCAGCTTAAAAAAAACTATAGTGATAGTTTTTTTATATTTCAATATCTATCATTCATTTCATATCACCAAAGGTAAAAAACTGAAAAAGAACCCATTGCTTTATATGTGAGCAGTCAAGCATTTCAGAAGCACACACCATATTCTGGAGTTAAATAACAAGATTTTTTTTTCCTCCTAGGTTTAACTGTGGCATCTGTACTTACTTTCCTATTACCCTAATACTCTATATGACAACATTCTTTTGACTTATTGAACTTATCCTTGTTTCACCTTGTTCAGAGTAAAAAAAGTGAAAATAACACTGTAGTAAGTCTAAGACTTACTACAGTGAGGCTAATTTTTGTACTGAAAAAGTGAAAGAAGATGTATAAGAACTGCAAACATAATCCCCACACATGTAGTATCTCAGGTTTATATATATTTTCCTGGATCATTCTGTCTCCCCAAAATCAGCTAGCAGCCAGGGAACATGTAGAGTTCTGTGTTTTGTCTTGTCTCCAGAGCAGACTCCAGCCTTTTGTTTTTAGACCCTCTTGTATAATGTTGTATAATTCTTAGACTTTACATGCACACACAAATATCTTCAGCAAAATCACATTGCCTAAACATTAATTCTGTGAAGAATATTTTTCATTAATCTAAACCTTACAGATCACTGTTGTGAAAAATCAGCAGGAATATTTTTATTCCTTGGCACAAAACCTAAGTGAATTTTTCATTTATTTTGTCTTCTACCAATACCACCTTAGGAAATTGAACTGAATGATATCAAAACTAAGAGAGAGATATGAAGCTAAATCACTAGTTACCATAAAATATTCACTTCCCTGAGTAAGCATTGGAGCCATAAAAGATTTGCAGCTCCTCAGCACTTCTGAAAAATCCAATTACTTCTTTAAAAACGCAAATATGAATTTAAGAATCATTTAGAAACAGCTCAGTAAAGTACTGGTAATTCTGTAATGCTCTCGTCTATAGAGTAGAACACCTTTACAGAAAATTACTTAAGAATGCCACGTAAAAGTTCTTGTAAGGACATTCCCAAACAGCCTCTAATTGCAGATCAGAAAGAGCCTATGTGGAACAGCAGCTGTTCTAACATACAGGTTGTGAAGTCCTGCACTTACTCCAACCTCACATTGGTTTGGAAGAGCATTCCTACTTAGATAAGAAACACAGACAGAGGGTGAAAGCAACAGTTGTTAATGCCTATGGAACCGTGTCAGGGGAAGTTCAGATGGGACCTTAGGAAAAGGTTCTTCTCTGAGAGGGTGGCCAGTCACTGGAACAGGCTGGATGATGCTCTTAGTCATAGGGGTTAGTTACAGGCAGTCCTGTGAGGAGCAGGGTGTTTGTTGGGCTCTAAGATCCTTATGGGTCCCTGCCAACCTGAGATAGTCTGTAAGTCTATGAGTGCTATTCAAAATACTTAGTAATCCAAGGAAAAAAATCTGCCCCTTTCTTTACAGCAGATTCATTGCTATTGCCACGTCGTAACACAGATTTTCAAAGCAAGTAATGTCTTTTAAGTCTGCATTTTCACACCTATCAACTCCACAAGCTGTACACATCCTCTCTGACATTTCAAAATTGCACTGCTTTTGCCTCACTATCTGAGCCCAAATTAGTTAAATAACCATGTTTAAGCATATGTAATTTTATCAAACCTACTGTGAAAACAGAAAAAAAAAATGTTACCAAAGTGATTATTTCATATTAATAAAAAATGTTTAGAAAAGGAAAGCTTACCTAGATCTTACTCTGTATTTGTAAAAATCAGATACCTCAACATACAAATTGCATATAAATAGATATGAAAAAAAAAAAAAGTAAAAATCTGGCATATGTTTAAAATATTATTTTCTTTTTTATTAGTTTGTACACAGGGACTTGACATTTTCTTTAAAATCTTCCAGTTAGAGCCATAGCTATCCTGGGCAGGTTGAGGGAGAGCTGCCCAAACACACTGCTACAGAAATACTGATAATGAAATTTGAATTAGAGGAGCTAATGTACAAAGCTGCTAAGGTAAGATTTAGAGCCCCCATCCTTTGATACTCAGACCGCAGCCAGCAGGGAGTACCTGCTCAGTGGCCATTCTACAAACTGAGCAGGTACTCCCTGCTGCAGCCGACTGCCACTACTGCCTCTGGAGTCTTGATGGGTTTTTGTACCTCTGAAGGCCAGATCAAGCCTCCAGCTCTTACCTTGAGGCTTGACAGCAGAGGACATCTTGTGGCATAGTCTGACCTGTTGCCCACATCAGCCCTTACACAGCTGGGACCTGCCTAAAAGCCAAAATCTCATTCAAGTCAGACTCCCTTCTCATGACATCAAGTAATACTTGCTTGGATAAAGGGTGCCAGATGGGTGCTGCGACATGTAAACTTATGCAAAAACAGAAAGTATGCCAAAACCGTTAGCCCTTCCTTGTCATTCATCCTTACTACCAGTCTCTCCAGTCTTCTGTTCCAAACTGTCTGGAGTCACCAATACCTCACTGTGCAGCATTCAAGCAAACTGCTTTGCCAGTTTCATTACACACTGTGGAGTCAGGGTTGAAAGGGATCATCCCCAATTCATGTAAGCTATGCACATCCACAGCTCCATGAAGCACAGAAACACTGCAATATTTAAATGTATTTCTGATTTTATCGTAAATGTAAGGCTCTATGCAGTCATATTTTGTATAAAACACTAATACAATAGTTACCTCTGACAATAACTGATATTAGACCTTTTGTAATTCTCTGAAAGACATATTTCCTTCTTGTAAAGCTATTACCAAATACTTTACTTTAGGGAAATTATTTGGAGATGTTAAAACAGGAGGAGGGTGGGGGGAAGTACACCTGCTACACAAGAGCGTGGCAAACCAATGAAACCACAAAGTCACAAAATGACATTTAAAGGCTATTAAAATTACATAATTTGTATATAAACTTAAATTGTGTCTCTAGACTACCAGAGGGTGCAAACTTCCTATGGACCCAGAAAAGACCTGAAAGAACAGACAGAGGGTCTACTCTCTAAAACAAGAATAATTTTCTTTTTTGTAAATGTCTGATGCATTTGACGCGTGAGAAAGTAAGGACCAAACAAAAAAAGGAAGACCTGTGTCTTCCCTTAAACTTACAGCAGTTACCTGAGTTATAGCAGTAACTGAGAAATAACTGAGTAGATATTTAGTACATGGAGGCAGTTGCAGGGCTCTCTTTTTCTTTCAGACCCAGGATATGGTGCCCCAAGTGAGTTTCAAGACCACTGCCTGAGTGGCATGCTGATGTACACCACACCAGTCATTCTCTAATCCCTGTGTTGAAGATTGGGAAAATCAGTGCCAAACACAGCTTTAACATCATTTAACCCAAACTGGGAGTTCCTTCAGATTAGGGAGGCCACAAGTGTTTATTTTCTTGCTATCCAAGTATTGCAAAACCAGTCAAGATGGACAAGAAGGCCATAGAGGGCATTCTAACTTTTCTCATCAATATGTTCTCTTTCAAAACCAGAATATTTCCCTTATAATAACAGAAGGCAGCATCACCCTGTATTCAATGACATTATCAAATCAGCTAGGTGCTTTTTTTTTTTTTCATGGGGGAAATCAATTAGCATCTCACCTATACCTAAAAATACTCAGTTACTTGATACCAGCAATGAAAAAAAAAGAATTATGCAAAAAAAAAATCTTTCTAATTAATAATCACAGTCAAATTTCCAAACGACACCATACTCTAAATACGCCCTCTCTAAGCTCTATGCCTCTGTATTAAGTCACTGTGCAGCAAGCACTTCTTAAAATTGAAGCACTTTGGAAATGTGTTCTTTAACAGTTGTTTGGTCATAATCACTAGACAAACAAAAAATTATTTGGAGAGGGAAATATCTGCCTCCTTTTCTGAAGCAGGCCTTTCCTTCTAGTTTCTGCTGGTACCAGTCAGTTAGGAAAAAAAAATAAAACAAGAAAATATTTGAAATTCCACAATCACTTAAAAATTACTTTGAAGACTGTTACATTATAGTAACTTTGTATAACAGGGATAAATCCTACTTTTCAATATCAAAAAGAAAAAAAAAAGACAAAACATCTGAAAACCAAAATATCCTCCATGACAAGTTACTATGCCCACTCAAATGTTAAGACTTACTAAGTATCAAACAAACTTACATAACCACGTTTCCCTTACAACCTTTTTCTCCTCAGATTTCATCCCAACTAGCAGTTTCTAGATACTCATACCTCCTTTGTTTGTCAACTTGAATTCCATAGTCCTGATTTTCCCACTGTGAAGAGGAACTCTTAGATAAACTCAGTGCTAAACTCAACCATCCATTTAAATGCCAGATAATAGATTGTTTTGCTGCCTCCTGTGGCCTTTTATTTCCTCCCTTTTGATTAGAAACACTTTATTAGGCTAATTACGTACTGTGAAGCTTAGGTGAAAGTTTTTTTAGAACTGCACATTTCTGCTAGTACTTCAACAAGAGAAAAATACGATGAGAAAAACACAGCACACTGACAAGTAATCTGAAAAAGGAATTTAAAAAATAATGTAAAATACTTTGCTCTTGCTTTAAATCCTGAATTTTAAACACACCCAACTCCATATATGTAGAAAGAAGATTGACAGCTCTCACACAATTTTATCTTGGTACTATTATAGTCATCTATAACATACCTGTGTGCTCAGGTCCAACCAGGCTATCCTAAATCCAGAGCTTTATTAAAGAAGAAAAGAGGAGCCAAACTGGGTTTCTATCCTAGTTCAGTACCTTTAAATTATTAAATTAGCCCTTTAGTGGGTAATCAGGTAAATGGCTGAAACAGTAAATACCAAGCCATAAACTAAAGCAACCCTCAGGCTCTGAGAAAGAACTGCAGTATCTCAGCTGCCTACAAATTAGCACAAAGGACAAAGAATTTACCCTAATGATTTCTTCACTTCACCTGTTTGCTGAATGTAAAGCTCATTATCCAGGCTTCTGCTTATCTGCTCCAGCCAATCTTAAGGCTAAATTATGCAGCTGTTGTGTGCCAAAGCAGACCTTATTAGGTGGTCTCTACTTGATCAGGTAATGAGTAAGTAAACCAACCTGAGAGAAGTAATTTATACTAAATAAAGCTACTGTATGCACTTTTAAAGTTCATTTCTTTCTGAATTTCTCTTTCTTCTCCCCAATTCTAGTCCAGTAATTTTAAGTGAACAAATCCTTAAAGACATCAATGAAAATACAAAATATTAATCAATCTTTCTTTTGAAATAGGGATAAAGTGTTTCTTATAAAGATAAGTTCATCTTCAATCTAATTCATATACCTTAAGCATAGGTTTGAAGAATTCTGAGCCTAAAAATACTTAGTCTATAAACATCAATCTGTGAATAACGATGCAAACCCAGCCAAGCTAGTTAACCATTTTATATTCCATGCAGCAATGAAACTAGAAAGGAGTTGCATTACAAATACTTTACCAGATTCTATGTTAGAGTCCTCAAGTGTACCACATTAGATAAAACTTTGGCACTATTTAGATTTAAATTCTACTTAAGTAGAATTTTAGTGTAAGTTGGAAAGTGAATGAGTAACCTTACCTAAGCACATTTGATTGCTACATGTAAACGTGTCCTACACTTCCTATTATGTGAAGAACAGAAATTCTTCACTCCAAAGTGAAGAATTCTGCACTCAAAGTTTTTGCAATGTTCTGTGGCTCATAAATGCATTTTGACACTTTTCATCTCTGTAATAGCTAGCATTCCTCTTCTACTACTTACTGGTGATAAAAACAGCTAATGTGTTTCCTTTTTAGCTCATCTTTTTCCACAATACCTATATTTTAGCAGTGGTTTGATGAACGAAAGATACTGCTGTTCTTATTAATCCCTGTCTTTCCTTACAAATAATCTCATTTATATTTCTTTGTAAGGTAACACCAGCTGCCCACAGTCACCTTTACCATGAACAGGATATAGTGGCATACAACACAGAGAAAGAGATTACTTCATACTACTGCACAATTACTTAAAAATATATTTACATGTCAGTAAAATTATTGTTTTTTCATAAAAAGAGAAAAATTTATTTAATCTATTAGGAGGACATCCTATGGCTTGTTGGGAACTTTTATATTCTGCATGCTTTACTCTTGGTTTTCCTATGTACGGAGAATTTATATTGCTGTATTCTCCCTTCCCCTTGTTTAAGTTACTTTATATCTCACTCTTTAAAGAAGTAGCCATTTCTTTCAAAAACGCTATTGAAATACAATAAAGACATTCATCACCTCTTTCTGTTGGGAAAAAATCATGCTAATGCTTGAATATGCAAGTTTAGTTTTGGAAAGTACCATAGCAAGTACACTTTGATAAATATATTACAAAAAAAAAAAAAAATTGGGAGAACTGTCCACTACTTTTATACTGCTGTGTCGGTATCCAGATCTTAAGATCAGAAACTGCACTTGGAATTGTGCTCTCTGCTCTAGAAGTACCAAACAGCATTACAGTGTTTTCCCAAATTTGCTGTTTTTGAAGCAATTTGGAAGGCAATTTTGTTATTTGATAAGATGTCCATCACTAAATTCACCTAAACACACGTACAGGCACCCCTCCCAAACACACACACACACACAGACACACACACACATTGATTTTACAAAAGTCTCATTTTCTTTAAGCAAGTAATCACAACACTGAAAATATTCTCCTATGTGTTCACAGATTATTCTTAAATGATTTGTCACCACTCTGCCACTCAAAGGAGATGGTTATTTCACTCTTCTTAGAAGCTAACTATGTTCAAAAGCAGCTAGATGAGGATGGTGATGTGATATAAATTCCAATAGAAAAATGCACTGTCCATCCATATAGCCGTCCGTCCTGAGAAACTTCCACTGCCAAATTCTTGCTATTTTCCATTGGTCATGGGGTTCCCATCAATAAATAGAAGGTCAGTGCAACAATGAGGAGCAAGCAGAATGGAGAAGAGAAGGTCTGATAGGCAGCCGAAGGCATGAAAATATCTTCATACTTGTAAATACTGACAACACGCTCGGACACGGGTGGAGAGTCTATATCGTGACGAGTTATAGAACCTTCAGCAGGTAAGGGCAGAAAGAAATAACGTCAGATGCAATTTTTTCTGTAACTCTACCAAAGAAACAGCTAGGCAGGTAATTTTCAAACCTACAGAAGCATGCAATATTACACTGTCAGGGAGTAGGCTCATTTCTTTGCTTTCTGAAACTGAATTTCTGAATAAAACAAATGAAATTCAAGTAAACAACAAACATCCTTCGAAGGAATTAAGAACTTCTAGTTATGAAGTTCTTCTAAATTCAGCTTTGGGAAGTGGGGATAGTAGGTATATAGCCAAAAAAACAAGACATGCTGGACTCCTGTCTTTCTTTTTATCCATTTTTAAGCCTCATGCTGCCAGAAATTTAGCTAATTAAAAAAAAAAAAAGCAGTGGGGGAAGGGCATGTCTAGTAAGAATCATGTTATTGAAGATATTTATCAATCTTGGCACATCAGTTCTGCTGGTAACAGAGATCAACTTACCCTGGATTGCTGGACCCCAAGCAAACAGGTAGTACCAACTCAAGTGCAAATCTACGATGGTTTCTTCTCGAGGAACATACACAGGCCGCTTGAATCGACACGTTACACGATTGTTTTCAAAAACCCCTTCCTCATCTCTAGCAGGATTCCTCTGGATTTCTTTAGCCCACTGACCAACATTATAGAAGTGATGTATTCGGACTCTTCCGTTATCATCATGAACGCAGGCCATGACATCGTCTCCTCCCTACAAGGAAAAAAAAATTGGAAGATGGAAAACAAAAGTGTCATAAAACACTTCCTCATTTATATATATAATTTTAATTCAAAACTAATCAAGACCTGGGACACTCCTTCCTTCTTTCTAAGTTATACATACACAAATATTTGTTCCCCTAACCAGGTGTCTTCAGTAAGACTGAAAAGCACGTAAGTGGGTAGCAATAGTTACTTACCCTTACTATCTTTGATTTCTCTTTTGGATCTTTCTGAGAATTATTTACTTAACATATATTTGTAGGGTATGATCTCACTCTGATATCACATAATTAATTGATCTGTGGAGGGCTGTTTTCTTTTGTTATTTGTGAAGTTCTGGGATCCTGCTTCATAAAATGTGGCAGTCTTGAATCCCTGATGTGTACAAAATCCACTGCATCAAATCATGGACAGAAAACCAATACACTATTTAGTGAGACAGAGGAAATAAATCTACTACATATGAGAAAATAATAGCATCAATTACAGTAAATCTTTTCTAATCTCTTCTCATTTTCACTTAAGGGAACATCACTTCTCATATCTCTTTTATCTCTTATAAGAAATGTTCAGCATGTAATAACAGAATACAGTATACCATAAGATACAAGGAGAAAAGTAATCAATATGTGCTTCTTCACTTAGCATAAACAGCCACCAAAGAACCAACAGACAGAAGGAAGAAGGAGACACTTATTTGTAGAGGTCATTCATTGAAATACCAAAGCAGTTGCTGGAACAGTTACTCAAGGTGACTGACGAAGTGGTAGAGCACTGTATCCCTCAGGGATGAGCATTAACTTCAGGAGTGCTATCTCACAGAAGCCTTAGCACCAAGAGCCATTAAAACACTATTCAAGCTGAATGAATGCCACAGCTATCGGTGTTGTATTAAACACAGGCCCTGCTCCTCCCATGTTCATCTTTCTGATATGTCATACTGATGATAGGCATGATGCTTGCTAGTGTGATCATCCCTCAGTTCTTTGTTATAGGGAAAAGAGAGAAAAAGCATGTATTTCAGCACTGTGGGAACATTGCAATGCGCATTTGTAAAAGATGTGCCAAAAGTGAGGGGAAAGAGGGGACAACTAGGTAAAACACATGCTTGAACAGTTTCTGCACCTTGGTGCTGCTGCAGACAACCTTTCCAGCCTCTGTCTTGAGACTATCACTGCTCTCCATAACTTATTTTCCAAGTTAACTTTTATACATCTAAGGACAAATCCCTCATTCTTAAGTACAAAAAGGCAAAAATAAAGCTGTTTTTACACTGAAGGAAAAAACTAAAAGAGAAAGAAAAAACCATTTTGAATCTCAGAATGACATTACAAAATCCTGCCAAGGCACAAAAGCCTGCAAGTGGAAAAGCAAAATGTTATTTGAGACAAAGAAATAGGTCATAGGACTTTAAAAAAATCTATTGAGGACACAAAGTAGTTTTTTTTCCTGAACTTCTGAAGCTATCCAGGTCACACCATTTTGATTAGGGCCTCCAAAGCACAGCCCATTTCTCCCAGCTAAGCTGTTTTGACTCAGAGCCATTTTACCATCAAAGCCTGTGCATCCCAGGACACCAAAACATCCTGGAAGTTATGAAAAAGATGGAGTCAGCAGGGGAGCCAGAGAGGAAGACAGATGCTGGCTGGTTTAACCCAGCTGACTTACGGGCATTACATGATATGCAGAGCAAATTCGGAAGCAAAACCTTTTATTTTACACTTCCTTTATTCTTTTTACCAGAAGCTCAGACTTAACCTGCTGCTTGCTGTGCCTGGGACAAAAGGTAATGCCTGCTTTCCAAGTGGCTGATGAGAGGAGGGCAGTGGGACCCTAGAATCCACTGCAGGTACCTCAGAGGTACAAACTGAAAATACAGTCTGATAGCTTGGGGACAAATACTTAAAGGTGCTGAGCTGCTTTGAAAACCCTGTTGAGTAGTTGCATTGCCAGGCTTCTAAACTCTTCCCAAAATTTGGCTATAAAGCTGTTCTTTACATCAAAACCACAAACTGTTTCTTGTGACATGAACTCTTCTTCATGACACAAAAACCTTCTGTCTTCATTGTGTTTATTTACAGTGTCATATTAAAACACGTGTAGTAATGACCGAGAAGCACCTGTCCTCACATTTTCTTTCTATTTCTCATTTTGGGTCTCGTAAAAATGCTGTTAAGTCAGTGCAAGTCTTCCAAATCTTTTTTTTTTGCAGGTCCTAGGCCAGGACATCTAATTCCTGTATTTTTTCGGACTGCTACCTTCAACATTCCAAGAAACAGTCCTTCCTTTGACTTGTGATTTAGGACATAGGCCCAGTGTTGTTCTATATACTCAGGAGTGTTTCTGTACATGAACACCTACTTTATAAACTGCATTTTAATCCTAAACATTTTACCAGGATAACAGAAAAAACATCTTTGCATAAGTCACCTATTGCCCAGGTTTTTTGAAGTCCACGCATTACATGCTTCTGTGTTGCTCATTAAAACTCAGTGAGAAGTGGAGCTTTTGAGTGAAAAAGTAAGTACAGGAATTAGCATAAAACCAAACCAAATAAAAATCCAGAAGAGAGAAAAGAAATTTTAACAAGATTGCTTTCTAGAGTATATATGTTTAAATTAGCGGGAATCATTTTCTCACACATTTGTGGCTTCCCTGGAACAACACATAGGTATAAAAGAAACACAAAAATTTCCTAAGTTAAATAGTGAAATAAAAATTTATATTGCTGAAAGTCAGCTGATTTACTGAAGAATAAAATCACTTGCTATTCAGTTTATGGTGTGTTTTTTGCCCAAATTACAGTGACATAAAGCGCAACAGGACATTTCCATGTGAATTGGCTTATCCCTGAGGGCTTTTCTAATAAAAAGGCAAAATGCTAGTGACATTCAAACATTCAGAGCTGAACTGGAATACTGTTGCAGTTCTCAGAGAAGAAGGGAAAAGAGATGTTAGGAAGGATGAAGCAGTTTTCTGTGAGGCAGTGCTCCCAGGGGGGCTACTGAATGGTGCTTTGTTTTCAGCAAGTCAGTTTTACCTTAAATGCTCTGTTTCTCACCGATCAAATATACAAATATATATAAACCATTGATATCCTAGCATGTGAAAGTGTATATACTGCCAAAACGAAGAACTGTACATATCTTACCATTTTCTTGTCTGAGGAAAATCCCACTGCCACCCAGCCATCTGTGTCAGCACTCAACTCAAATTCAACATCAGCTCCTATTCTACGGTAGCTTAGGAAGTAGTCACAAGTCTCTGCATTACATCCAGGTTTACCATACCTAAATGGAATTAAATATACATAACTTTTTCCTTGAAATTTCCTGCTATGGAACTTAATAAAGGTTATGCAAGAAAAAAACTGAAAGAATGCATTTTGGTGTAATGGTAGTAAAACATATATTCTGCTGGACATAAAGCAGCATTATTAAGTATTTGCAATTATTACTCTTTTAGTGTAAGAATATAGTATTCAAACAGTACAGCAAACAATTACACACAATATTACTCTGCTGACCTTCCTTGCTCTGGTTTTTTAAGTGCTTCATGAAAATACAAGAAATGTGAAGGAATTGTAGGTCCACAACTATGACGTGTATTCTTAAATAAACTAGTATCCTCAAATAATATAGCCTGTACTACAATGAATGTTCTTAAATAATAAACATTTATTAAAATGACTATGAAGCACTAACCAAAGTCTCCAATATCATCAGTCAGCATCTGTAAACATAATGGTACCTACACTCTTATCTCAGACTGACCTGAAGCATCCCTTGGTTTTTCCACAGTCATCCACTCTGATTTTTGCAAACGGGTCCACAGGAGGAGCAGTCGGGAAAGGGTAACCTGTATAATCAGAATAAATCATTACTAAATAAAATACAAGGACTAAAAATCAATAATACTAAAGAGAAGGTGTTCCAGTAGTATTTAACTTGCTGATAACTGAACTGTTCAGACGAGTGACTACTTTGTCACGTACACAATCCACTGCTCAGATGGTCCTGGATCCAGGTACCAAAGTAACACAACTAACTGAAAACAAAATTTTTCTCAGGTCTCCTACATTCATCAAGGGGGGAGAAGAATGCTGAAGGGCAAAAGTTAATGTAAGGCAGCAGGACCATGGACTACTGTAGTCAACTAACAATTAGGGATCTCCGCTCAGCTATCTCTTTGTGCACTGGCAGTCCCCTCAGGAAATCTGTAAGGGAACTGACTCCACAGCCATAAACGACAGCATCAGGTATAAATGCAGGCAGGGCACCAGATGCAGAGCTGTAGGAATGGATACTGAAAGGACCTTATAATACATCCTCCTTTATGAAGTAAAATAAAACATACATTGCAGTGAAAGGTAAGGGAGTATCAAGACAGGGAATTGCCTGCAGTTATGGCCTGCAATCACTTGTGAAGGCAGATGCAGAAAAGCCAGACCATGAGAGCTATGATTCCAAGCAACCCCCTGTCTGCTGCACGATAGTATCAAAGAGAAAGTGAGAACATTTACTAACAGACCTATTCAGTCTTGGCTTGTGGGAGCTGGTGGCTGCTGCGTAAGCACAGGTATTTTAATAGGATATTCTTTTACTTAGCCGGATGAAAACCAACGTGCTAGCTGTGCAACTAGAAAGTCCTCTGAAAATGCTTCATTGAGTAGGCATAGTGCTTCGTTGAGTAGGAAATGAACACTGCATTTAGTTACAGCATCAGCACACAATCTTTTGACCCACACAACTTTGGGCATTTGGGAGCCCTGATTCACTTCCTTAGATTTCTGACAATGGCGATGGAGAAAGTATGCTGAAAGCGGCAAATCACAGCTCCACTAACTGTATCAAGGGCCGGGTAAATTACCCTGCACAAATAAGTTCGCAGAATTTCACAACAGTGTGTAGCGGTGCATTACTGAAACACGGGTCACAGGACGTGCAATTTTCTCACCTCGTACTTATTTTCAAATCCATTGAACAAATGGTTTTCAATGCAGCCTAGCCACAAAAGTGGAGTTCTAACATTCCGCCATTTCTAAATTTAAAAAAAAAAAAACAAAAACCCACCCCAAAACCCACGACCACACTGTTTCTTGACACTTAAGGGCATCACACGTCCTTTCGAAGCCCACACACACCAGGACTCCTTTTTACGCTACCAGCCCGGACAGCTTTGCAAGAGGGGAAGGCGAAGCGCCGCCGGCCGGCCCCACTCTGCGGGAAGGCGACAGTCCCGGCCCGGCCTCCCGCCCGGGGGGATGCCCGTGCC
>VXAD01004646.1:2128971-2188031 GCA_013399195.1 Dicrurus megarhynchus | reverse complement strand
CGGGGACGGGCGGTGCCGGAGGGACCGCGGGGGTGGGCGAAGGGACGGCGTGGGAGGGTGTTGGGGGGAAGAGGTGTCGGGGCGGTGTGTGCGCGGGGATGCGCTGGGAGCGGGATGCGCTGGGAGCGGGATGCGCGGGCGGTCACAGGCACAGCCCTAGCAGCACCGAGCCCTCCCGCAGGGACCGCCGCCGAAGGGTTGCGCGGTGGCCTTCCCTGGATCACTGACTGCCCGCATCCCACAGCCCGCCCCACACAGCAGAAACCCCGCCGCGGGGACATCTCCCACCGCCCGGGCACAGCTGTCGAGGGGCAGTACCCAGCCTCCCCTGGCTGCTCCCGTGGCCTCGATTCACTAAAGCCTCTTGGCATGTGCTTCAAGAGGACGTGATAAAACCTGCTCAGTAATTGCCGGGCAAACTTAGCTGTTTTCCTATTTTTTAAAGTTTATTTTCTTCTTCTTCTTCTTCTTCTTCTTATTATTATTATTATTATTTTTAATTACTTCTGAGATGGGACTGGAGACACAGCGCGACTTAACATTCTTTTCAGGTAAAACCTCATGGTAGTGAGCGTTCGCTGGTTGCATGTTCTTGCTTTCTATCTCATACAATGTAACTGCAACAATACCAATATACTCCAAACCTGGCAGGATTGAAGGAAAGCTCAGGTTGCCCCCAAAGTTGTCTTGGGCTCTGGTGTCTGATGCTGGACTCGCAGCTAGGCATTAAGGACACAACTGCGTTCTTGCTGTGCCGTGGTATCCACGAGCTGATGGAAAAACCATGGCCTTTCATCCCTTGTATTTGTAAATACGGCTTTTTTTCTTGGATTTGGATTGCTGTCTTCTGGTTATAACTATAATTTCATTTTTATATTGTTATGCGTGGTCACACTGCCTCCTCTGAGTGTCTGGAATAAAATTCAGCAAAGCATTGGGGGAGGGAGGGAGAAAGAAGAAGACGCAGCAGTCAGTAATCATCTGAAAATTAAAATAACCCTCAATTTAAATATTGTCATTTTTAGTATCAATGACTGCACTGAGTTACTTTTTGGTGGGGCACTGAGACTGCCCAAGACCTAGGCTGCATTAGGGATAAGTTCATTCCCCTGGGCTGAGCGGTTGCTTGTCATATCGGAGTGTTCTCAGCTGCATCAAGTGGAGGACGTTAATTCACATCTCCATGCTTTAGTCTGGTGGAGTAGCATGCTATTTCTCACTGCAAATGGAGGAATAGCCATGCAGAGGAAAAAGATATGTTGAAAAAATAATTCCAAGTGCTTGCAAATTCAGCATGTTCCACGTAGCATATGGAAAAAGCTATAGGAAAGCAACAGCAAGCTCAACTGCAAAATACTGAGTCCCTTCTTCCTACCTCACTGAGCTTGGCAAACTTCAGCAGGCCAGTACAAAACAAGCAAACAAATGGCAGTAGAAAAGCCCTTATAAATCAGGCTAACAGGAAAGTAAGGCTGGAGCTTATTCTTTCTGGCAATAATCAACTCTGATGAAGGCCCCCCGTCTCCCTTTTTGAAATAGCTAGCCGAGGGTTGTGGTGCCTGTGAAGAAGCATTTGCTCAGCGAGGGAGCAGCTGTCAGCTGCATGCTGGTTTTTCCTCCCTGGGAACAGGCTTTAGCACACTGTGATATGGGCAATGCTTCACAGTTATCATAAACACTTAGGATATTTGTCATGTATTGTTTGTGCCTACATGACACCTATCATTTTAAATCTGGCAGCTGAGATAACTGTCTGTGATTACAGTGGAGCTGCACTGATTTTCTAAAGTGAAGTTATGGCTAAGAGACTGACCTTCCTACTAGTAAATCCTTAAAAATTGAAACTAAAACACTCCTGATTTTTTGTTGCTTAGTAGAACCTCTTGTGCTTGCCTGAAGGTTGTCCCTATCACAAAAATGGGTTGCTCATGGGAAGCAATATCACATGGAGACAGGTGGAGCTCTAATAAATACCTTCATTTTTCACCAAGACAGAAAGGTCTACGCTGCAACTAACAGCACTACCAGCAGTACTGCAGGAAAGATCCTTATCTGATCAAGAAATTGTCATCAAAAAGAGCATTGGCAGAAGGAGCCCAAACTGCAATTGCGTGAGCAGCCTTAACCCTCAAACGCCTGAACTTTCTGAATGCCATATTTCTCAGTTTGCACGTGCTCGTAACACCTTTCTTGGAGGCGACACAAGCAAGCAGCAGGTGAACCACGGGCTGGAAGGCATTGCCATCCTCTGACAGCAGGAGTCCTCTTGCTTTCACTGAATTAGAGATGTGGGCGTTTCCACCACTTTTTGCACCATTGCCTCCTGCCTCGGGGGAATCTCGCAGTCAAATTCTTTGGATGATTAATTGCTCTAGCTCAGGGAATTCTGTGATGCTAGCACTCAGTCTGTGGGTGTCTTCCCAGGACTGGAGACCAAATTTATCCCCAGCCTATCCTTAAGGCCAACCATGCCTTCTTTCTTGTTTTGTCATTCCAAGTACACTTTTCCCCTGGAGGCTCATGCTTTTTGGGGCCTTTGGACTAGTAATTAAAGTTCCAGGGATAAGTCAGAATTTATATAACAGACATTCAGAAAAAAATCTTGTTTAGTTCTCCTGGTCATTTCCATTCAATCAACATGTACTGAAAAATTAGTATGTATCCATCAGTGCTGACTGAGAAAACAACTCCTGAGACAGCAGTTTTCTTACAGTAAATCTTTAGTAACCTGACCCAGAGTTTGTAATTCATAGGCAGTTTTCTCAAACTCTTAAACAATCTTGTTCAATGTGGGGAATGTATCTACTCTACAAGTAATTTATCTCGGGCTTTCCTTTATTAAACAACAATAAATTGAGAAATTGTTGAATCATATGTTTTCATTAGTAGTCATTTATCCCATGCTCTAGTTAACCACCTGGGACTCTACAGAAACATGCTTATGGTGTTAGTTACTCAGACTAAGACATGGGAGAATATACGCTAGGAATTTCTTGCAAGCAGAGCCTTTTCACAGTGTACAAAACTGATGATGGAAAATATGTCAAATGCCAATAGATGAAGTACATCTCCTATGAGAAAAATGAAAACTAAGTGACTGCCTTAGAAAAACCAAAGCATTACAAAGGAAAAGGATGTTTCTGAAAGGGGCCCACGAAAGAGATGAGTGAGCTTTTTGGAAGCATGGTATTGCTTCAGATCTTCTGGAGAAAGGCAAGAAAATATAAACTCTAAATATGCTGTCATCCAAATAAAAACTGCATTAGATCATTAGATCATCTTTTGCTCAGCACTGGTGAATTTTTCATTTTCTGCTGCCACTGAGTTATGTATCCGGTCTTGCTTCAAGAGTGATTGTGCCTTTGCAACCATTACTGCCCACAACAGCACTCTTTCTATAAAATTAATCTAATGTAGGGGAAAAAGCAATGTCTCTGACCTCTTTTGCACAAGCATAACATACAACAATCTAAACACTAAGTCCAGCAGCATTAGACACTAAATCAGCATGAGTTTTGCTTCAGCAAGCACTATGGACCCTTCCCAAGGGATATTATAACTGCAGCTTTTTTTGTTTGTTTGTTTGTTTGTTTGGGTGTTTATGTGTGTGTGTTTGTGTTGGTTTACATCAGGTAGTTTATAACTTTTCTCCCAAGATTGCATTTTTTTACCTTCTGGCACTCTTTGCTACCTCAGCTGAAATGCAGTTCTGGAAGGTATATCTACCCTGAAAGCCGGATCTACCAGATGGTGGCACAATGTGCACCAGGAGGTTCTGGAGCAAAACATTTCACATTTTTTTTAAAAGTCCTCATTACAAAGAGGTTATTTATAGTGTTATTCTAATAAGGAGCCAAAGCAGAGCAGCCTTTTATTAGAACTCTCAGCAAAGGGTATTATATTGAGGCCTCCCTCTGCATAAATACCATTTACTGTGCAAAAATTGGCCTGGAGAGCAGAAAAATTCAGCTTGTATTAGCAAGGAGCTCATTTAGGTAGGAATTTTTTAAAGAGTTTAAGTAGCATGGGCAGAATTCAATTAATTCCACATGTGACAATGTCATTTTATCCTCATTAGTTAAGAATTCAGAAATGAAGAAAAAAAAAAAAAAAGAGAGAGAAAACCCTGTTCCCTCCTGAGACTTCATCTGAAGAGTTACAATAAAAGTCCTGTAAGTTTGCCTATTGGAAAATAACGATTTAGAACAGTTTTTCCCCAGTCCAAATACAGATATCTCTGAGTCAAAATAATAATAATAATAGTAGTGGTAATAATAATGATGATTACAGTGCTGCTGTTATCTTCTAGGTGTATGTAAGTGGGTGAAAGAAAGCAGCAGCTCCTTTTGGCTCACTCCTCTGCAGTGAAGGTGCTTTCTGTATGTCCTGACCAAGGCATCTTCAGCCGGGGGACCCGAGGGACATAGGCCTTGGCCCCTCCTGGATAAAGGCTACTGGAGGTTGTGCTTTGTTTCAAACGACCCCGGGAGAAATTCCGGGATTAGGGCAGTTTTCTCTTTCTCGCCGGTGAAGAGCAGCCCCCAGGCTCCGGGAGCACGCTCCAAGCCTGGCTTTGGGATGGAGCATCCCGGTCACCCCCTGCTGCTCCTGGTGCTGCTGGCCCCCTGCCCAAATACACCCAGTGCTCTCTACACTAATATTTGGGCTTGGGCTGCAGGGCAGGTGCTTTCTCTCTGTCCCCCGCAAATGCAATAACGCGTTGCGTTACGGCGGCAAGTACAGCTTTGGGGTGTTTTTGAGGAAAGGGGGAAGGAGGGGAAGACGAGAGAGAAGAAATCAAGGAGAGAGAGGTGAGTGTCCCCAGGAGACAGCCGGTTCATTCTGCGGACGATGCGGCCGGGAGAGATGGTGGCAGGCGCTGGCCACCTGGCCCCTGTGCCGGAGCATCTCCCCCGGAGCCGCGCTGCCCCCGAGCTCCGCCGCCCGCCGGGCCCCGCAGAGCTGCGGGGCTGGCAGTGGCACCCGCCCGCCGCCGAGCGGCACCAAGGCACCGAAGGACGGCCAGGTCCCCGAAAACATACACCCATCAAGGCGGCAAGACGGGAAATGGGGCTTTTCCCTCTCTGCCGGCAGGAGGGAGATGGAGGGGACGCTGCCCGGGGAGCTCCTTAGAGCCGGTCCGGGGAGCTTGAGGCAGCCGGGGTCATCCCTGCGCATCCCTGCCTTTTACCACCCCTGGATGCATGCAAACTGATCTGTGAGAGCCATCAGCCGTAAGAGTGATGGACTGAACAAGATGCACACGCAAATGACTGGAAAACTTGTGGGACTGCAAGTCCGACTTCTCAGTTCCTAAGCAATAGCAGGTAAAAGGCTTTTGGGGCGGAAGGGCGAGTTACGCAGCGAGGAAGGGAAATTCCAGCTCAAATTCCAGCTTTTGTCTCAAGCTTCCCTCCTTGCGTGTCATTATTTACAGGCACGACCATAGACGGCGAAGCCAGTCCGGTGTGCAAGTGGCTTCGCTGGCTTTAAAAAAAAAATCTGTTCTTTTGTTTGCACTAAAACAAGGGAGAATCAGTTATACCAAAGGCTTTGGGTACCAAAGAAGTCCACACTGATGGAGGGAAGTTATACCTCTCAACCTCACCGCAGGCTTTGGTAACATCCTCGAGGTACGTAGGAGTCTTTGAACCGTAGATGCAGGGATGAACTAAACATAGAACA
This sequence comes from Dicrurus megarhynchus, assembly GCA_013399195.1. Classification (NCBI taxonomy): domain Eukaryota; kingdom Metazoa; phylum Chordata; class Aves; order Passeriformes; family Dicruridae; genus Dicrurus; species Dicrurus megarhynchus. The sequence goes on along the minus strand of VXAD01004646.1, from coordinate 2,182,346 downwards.
ACTTACTCTGATGTAGAAAAGATCCCATACACGTGCTAGTGGTATAACAACAAACGGCTTTGGAGATACATTGTTATATAACTGGATATATTGTTTTGAATTGCTTGTAAACTCTGTTAAAAAGAGACATTTTTAATATTGTAATTTATGTAAGTTGCTACTAATAATTAAATTAGCAAAGTCAGTTTTACTCCTCACACAATCAATGAAGTGTGCTTCAGTATGGTTTATTTATCCAGAGATTCTAGAATACAGGAATGTTAATGAAACAGTGTTATTGAACAGAGCAAAACATTGTGCAGAAGACAATATTTAGAAACACTTATACCATTTAGTGTGGGGATAAAAACATCGTATTTGAGGGTTGTTTGAGGAGAAGTTGGGGATCTCTAGCCACTCTTACACCTCTTTTCTCTACTAACTGAAAAAATTGTAGCATTGGTAGATGGTCAGGATTTTCTAGTTTAGATCTTCATGTGACCCAAGCCGTAAAGAATACTGAACTTGTTTTCTTGTTTCTGCCGTGCAGGTATGTAATATATCCTAAGGTTAATTCAGTGTACTTCATGCAGATGTTTACAAGGATAAAACTAATTAAAAATAAGTATTTAACTGGCTTATCTTCATTTGGCAGTCAATATGTGCCTGGAGGAAAGGTTTCCAATGGCAATGGCTCCTTCCCCATGCTGTGCAATAGGCCCTTCCCTTACACTTCAAATAAATGAGAGCATGTTAGGAATTCTGAAGCCATTTCAGTATGTCATTAAGCTGATGCTTTTGAGTTTTGTTCTGATGCTGTTGCTATGCCAATTTGAGACAGGAAAACAGTCTCTAAGCATTTACTGAAAACATTGCTCATCAGTTGGAAAAAAAAAGAAAACAGGGGGAAAAATCCAGACATCAATCTGGTACTTGAAGAGAAACACAAGCTCCCCTGTTCCGGCAGCCGGTTCTCCCACATGTACACAGAGCCCTCTCCCTGCCATTGTGAAATATTCACATATGCCAACCACCCAAAAATGTAGCAGTGGAGAGCAAAAGAGCACTAAACAGAGGCTTTCTTGCCACTCCTCACAGGCAGTCACAGTGTTGCTGAGTTGGCACCCAACAGCTTTACCAAGCTCAGGTCACACTGGGACAACATTTTTCTCCATGAGAGTTAATGAGCACAAACCCTGAACACAGACATAGAAAGAGCAGTTAAACAGTATTTACTGTGTGATGGAGACACTTTAAATCTGCCCTCTGAGTATTTTTCTGGACATACCCATGAGAAATTAGTTTGTCCACTCTCTTAGGGCTTTTCTGCCCTGGGCCCATGCTGAAGGAAGACATTGCAGGTGGATAGAGTGTGCAAGTGGGTGAGGAGGTGATGTGATTTAATTGTGCAGGCTCCAGGCAAAATGGTAACTGTCAGGCAGGAGTGGATGCTGCTGTGGTCCCAGCTCTGGGCACCTCTCAAGGATAGAGTTAATGGTGTGTGGCGCTAGGGATTGCAAAACAGCACAGCTTTTTCCATCCGTAGTGAACAATGCTTCTCATGAAATGTCTCAGCATTTAGTTGGGGTATTTTTAGAAGCATCCACATTTGCCAAAGCAACACAAAATAAAAACCTCAAACTCACCAGAACTCTAATTTGTAGTGAAGTATTAATATTGATACTATTTTCAAAATGGAAGTCAAGAACAAGATTTTGGTTTTCTCATTTCCTTTAGGGAATCAGAGGTTCTTCTTTGATTCTACCATTTCCTCAAATTCATGGCATCATATTGTCAGCAACTATTCTTATTATATTCTTATTTATTTTGTTTGCCATATTCAAATATTTTAATGGCATCAGAAAAGGGACTTTGGATACTTTGCTTAGCTTTTATGCATGGGAAATTTTACTTTTCATTCTCTGTTTGAAGAAAGTTCTCAAAACATAAGAAACTCCTGCTTCTGACCAGCTCTTCTCTAAAGATCAGTCCATGCTAAAGTTAAGGTTGCTGCAGTCACCCCAGCCCCTCCACCCCTCTCCCTGCCCTCGCATGATGACTCAACTTCTAATGACACAGTCACACATGGGTTTTTCCACAGCACCTGTCCCATTTGACAGCCTGTAATGAATGAAAGGGTTGAGCAATGTTTATTTTTATCTTCTCTTTTCTATTTGAGCTCTGCTTTGGGGACAACTGTCAAAAGCATACTTAACCACTTACTTTTAAAGACTTGCATGCATCCTTCCAGTTGCATCCCCGTGCTTATGAAATTGACCTTCAGAACTACAGCTAAGCAAAGTCACAATTTCCTAGTAGAAGACTATTTTACTTTACTTTTCTGATTATGTTAAAGAAGAGAACCAGTAGCATTTTGCATTTCTCATAAGGGAACATTGCATCTTTGGGGGAAAATGGAGCTCTTCCAGCACTTGCACAGCACTGTAGTTTTAATAAAGAGAGTCATCCTGCCCCATTCCACAAAGGAATGCTGTTACAGGTATTGCATGTAAAACATTTAGCAAGACAGCTGGCCATGGGCCTGAGGGATGCTCACATGGACAATGCAGGCTGTGTCAACAAGCACAAGCTTAACAAGCATGTAGGCAGAGCTGCAAAAATAAACATTTCTTGTGCTTCCTCGTTTGAACAATTGATGCTCACATCAGTTTCCCTTTTCTTCAGTGGTTGTCCTCTATCATCAGGAGTCTCATTTCCTTGTGCTGCTTTCCTTCTATGTGTTCCCATACTGGGAGGGTTTGACAGGTACCTGACTCAAGAAGGGGCTGACAGAGGGCCCAAACAGATGTGGGGTGCTCTTTGTAAACTCTCAGCACCTTCTCTTACCCCAAACTTTCCTCTTCAGTCCTGGCTGCTCTTCCCCTGGAAGCCCACCCAGTTTTACTGCTAGACCTTTGCAGACAGAACTTCCTCTGTGTGTGCACAACCATGACAGGCAGTAGCACACCTGTCTGCCGGCTCCAGCTCATCGGGTGCTCTGCTCGGCCAGCAGAAATAGCAAAGTGCATACCTTTACAGTATAAGAAACCTACAGAGAAACCTTTGCTAGGTATGATGCTTGCACAGGCAAGAACATGAGCATTTCCATCCATTCATCAAGTGCTTTCACTTCTCCCACTTACCAGGAGGAGCAAATAGGATGGCCATCCAGAGGCAGTGCAGGGGACCAAACCTTTGGCTTTGTGTCCCATTATTTGCAGGAATAATGATTCCCATCTGCTTACATCAGTCCCTTTTTACAGATTAGTTCCTCAAACCTCCATGACCGGGCAGTAGAGGAGTGATTTGCCACAGGGGACTGTATCATTCCTTATCTGTGACCATAGTCATTGCTTTCACTGGCGTGAGGGGTGAGCAGGCTGCATCGTTTCCTAACACATGCAAGCACTTGCAGTCCTTGTTTGTGCAGCCGTGAATCCTTCAGGGGAGCTGCTCACCCAACCTGACCTTGTCAGGTGCCTGAACTGTGTTGCAAGTGAGTAAAAACCAAAGTGTTTCTGGATGCAGACATGTACAGTGACTCCAGCTGCACTGCATGCTGCTTTGCTTTCAGTGTGTGGCAAAAGAAAGTAGAAAGTGAAGTTAAAACAACATTTACATTAGTTATCAGTGGGAAAAAGAGTGGGAGGCTTTATAGAAAAACTCTTCTCCAGATATAATTCACATTCACATCTAAGCATGGTTTTTCAGGGACCTGCCCATCTTGCCTCCCTTTCCCCTCCCACAGATTTCTGCTCAGTAGGTACCACAGGGGTAAAGCAGTCTTTAACTGAGAGCTCTCTTCATTAGCTATCAGTGGGTATTGCCATAGGAGGCCCACAGGTGAGATCAAGGCTTCATTGTTCCAGGTGATGGATCCATATAGATGTTGTGTGTCCCTGCTGTAGGGCTGGCCCTGAAATGAGGCAGGAGGTCACAGCAAGCTTTGAAATACCAGCTCCAGCTGCTACCTCAAGGTTCAAATAAGCCAGCCACCCCAGAGGGTGACATTACCAAAATCTCTTGGTGAGCTGACTCCACAGGCTGGAAGGGAAGAATAATTATTCAAATAAGTGGACTGGCAGAGTTCAAAGGGATAATAAGAATTTAAATTCAACATGAAAGACATCTTCCTCTACAGAGCTTTAGGATTGAATGTAGCCGAACAGATAAGCTATTTAAAAGCCCCTTTAATCAAGACTATTAACATGGAAATTTTTGTTGTAATTAAAAATATCCTCCTATTCACTCACCTTAAAGAGAAAGGGATACAAAATGAAATTTATTTTTTCGATTTGAATCTCTTTCACAAGAAAAGCAAAAACATTTTTCCTTGCAGAGAATCACATTGTCATTAAAATGATCTTTGAGAGAAGATTCATTTAATCTATTCCATCGCTCATGTTTTAGCTCGGAGTGAACTATTGCACTCATATTTCAACAAAAAAGGTAGAAAGCCTACATTTTTACTTCCCAAATGTTTCATTTTCTGACCATAAGCAATAGTGAGACAACTTAAAAGGAAAATTTTTCTTCTCACATATTTCGTGGTATCTCAAAAGATGCTGTAGAAAACAGTGCCATCTCATGCAGAAAACACACTTTCGTCTGTTTGTTTGTTTGTGCATTTGGAAGTGAACCACATTAAGAGAAGCCTACCTACTTTGCAGAAAGCAAAGCAGATAGAATAGTACCATGCACTTGTATTCAGCAAAGCCTTTAGGTGAAATGAAGAAAAAGAAGATGACCAGAAGAGGAGCTGCACCAGAAGAGGAGCTGCAGAGGGCTACCAATGCATCTCTCTCATTTCCTAATTTAGAAGCTCTAAGTCCTGTCTGGTGTGGGACTCCCCTCTTCCCTCTAAGATAGCTGGTGACTATTTAGCTCACAATGATGAAGAATAGAAGAAAAATTAATAGGACCAGAGAAACTTTCACAAAGCAGCCACAGCAGGGATGCTTCACACAGAAACATGGCATCTGAATGGAAATAGGCAGTCCTTAGCAGGACAAGGGTTGCTGTTCACTTTGTTTTCAGGCAGATTTGCAGACCTGAGTGATTACAGAGGAAGAGCAGCATATGGGACATGTGTGAAACCTCACTGTGCCTCCCACGCAGTGCTAAGCCAGCTAGCTAAGAACCTAATCCTGGGCAGGGAAAATATCACCATCTGACAGAGCTTTGCCAGTGTGAAGCAGCATTTCTCACAAGCAGAGAAGCTGTTCAGTGGTACAGCTGTGGTGAATCTGAGGATGTATCCTGTTGATCTCACTAGACCTGAAGATGTTTCAGGGTCCTTTGCTTGTCAAGCTCCTATTGCTTTGCACTCCTCAGATTTTTAGCTAATGCCTTTGCTGTGAATCCTTCTTCCTTTCAAGCTGATACTGACTAAACTGGAAGATCCAGAAGGATGATATATCACAATATATCACATACATCAGCTCAATGCTACATCTGGTTTATAGCACAGCTGTGTGCTAACTCAGCTACATGGCTTTGTCCCTGGAACTCGCCTGGCCCACTTCTGCAAAAAGCCTTTTGTTGGACTGCAGAAAATCTGAAAATAAATTTGAAAATGCCCCATGTTCTTCATGATATCTTGAGCAGTGCAATTTCAAGGTGCATCTTACCCTCTCATGGTGTCCAAAATGATCAAATATCTCCTTACCTGAACTGAAAATGCTGAAGCAGCTGCATAACCAAGCCTCTGCTTGATAAGGTGGAATGTCCCTATGCAGGCACCCATCTGTACAGCCCTAGTGTAGGTGCCCTGTTTGAGCCAGAGAACATATGCTGAATGGCAGCTACCATATGAGATTGCTGCCTGACAGGGCTCTTCAAAGAGTAAGATCACCCTTCACTAAAAATGTTAGATGTGTGTGTTTTGTCCTACAGATCTGTATGGATTCAGAGCAGCATCTACCTTTTTACAAGTAAGGAGCATCTGCATCACCATAGCTATTTATAAACTTCCTATCAGCTTTTCCAAGCAGGTCTAAACCACAGACATCATCTTCCTTTCCTTGGCAGCTTAGTCCTCTACCTTCACCCTTCAGAAACTTGATGAAATATGCTAATTTCCACCAGGCTCTATTTGTTCCTGTTCCTTAGAAGGTGTCTGTGCAGGCCACAAGCTGAATAGAGCTGTGCCAGCTTATGGCAGCAGGCATCAGCTGTGGTAAGACTTGCTTACCAAGCCTTGAGCACTGCCATGTTTTGCCTTGTGCATTACAGGCAGCCTTTCCTTGAGTGTACATGGCTGGAGGAACAGAAAAGGCAGGATCCACCTGAGGTGCTTGGATGGTTCCTAGGCATTAAATCTATTTAGTCACTGCTTGAAACGAAATCTATTTGAGGGCTGTTGGTTGACTTTAGTTAATTAAAAGGCTTTTATTTAATGCTGGTTACTCTTACATTTAGTGAAAAAAAAAAGAGATTATTTCCAATATTGTCTCTTTGGATAAGAAGAATTAGCTGCTTTTGCTGATATAATCTCCTCTTAGTAAGTAACCCAGAAAGATTCATTATTGTCTCTTGAAGCTAAAGAAATGTCAAAGGTATTAAAACATTGACATTTTGTTGCAGTGAGATCTGTGAGATAAGCCAGTAAACTGCCTGAAGGCAAGCTCTGAGATTACTCATCCGATTCTGTTGCTGTGATATGGCATTGTGGCATAAAATTGTCGTGAGTCACCCTCTCCCCTGTCAAGGTTCACATAAATGGCTGTGTAGCATTTATCGTGGTTGTAATGAACTCAAAAGGGCCAGAACTAGAAACCGAGAGCTGTTTGTGGTGCTGATTTTCATAACAAAATACGAGCTTGTTAAAATCTGTATTTTCTTTTTACCAGTGCCAAACGAAATGCTGCACCTGACCAGATGATGCTGAAAAAAACTGGTATTAAATCTTTCAGGTTCAGTCAGTTGGGATAGCTCAGAATTGTCTAAATGCCCTCAAAAAAAGATTATTTTTCCTAAGTTAATCTCTTTCCTTCCACCTATCTTTCCTGGTCCCATTTCTATTTTATTATAGTCCTTTCCAAGTGCATTGAGAAGACAAGATGAAAAAATCCTTGCCTGGTGAAAAGACCTGTCCTGTCTGCGTGTCCAAGATGCCCATTCTTCTTGTTCACCTCCTGGGGGCTGTCTACTGTCCAGCTGTAGCTCTATCCCTCAGCCTTGTGCTGGTGCCTTTAAGCTTACCATGGCCCATATTTCTGAGCTTGCTTGAGTTAAACCATGCAGAGGCAGGCACTTGTCATCCAGCATGTATCAGCAGCCTCGGTTTCTCTCTTTGCTGGCCAGGACAGCCTGTGGGATGCCCTCAGCTTATTTCACCCTTCCTCCAGGATGCCTGAAACTGTCACAGATCACAGTGGGACAGCCATTCCACTAGCATGTTTCTTCCCTTTCTCTGAGTATATGTTTTAGAGACAATAAATACTTCTGGGCTTTCACAAAAAAACAAAGTCAAACAAAACAGGAAGAATAGCTTTTTTGAAAAAGGCAGATTAAGTTTTTTGCATTTCTTTATTACAGAAGGTGGTAAGAAGTGAGCTGTAGCACTGCAGTAATGAGCATCAGCTGACATTCTTTCTCCACTAACCTATGGCCTGGCTGGCACATGAACCAGTGTAAAAGCAGAGGGGCCTTGGTATCATTAAAAATCACATTTTCTCAAACACTACTTTTTAATTAGAATGGATCTTAAGATCAAAAATCCTATCACCACCATGGCTTCAGCCTTCATAGAGTAAAGAAACTCTGCTCAAGCTACAGCAAGGCCTTACTGTCTTCTCACTGACTCTGGTCTTGGTCTTGGCGTTTAGCCTGGAAAAAAGACAGCTGACAGGGAACCTCGTTAATGTCTGTGAGTATCTGGAGGGAAGGTGTCAAGAGGGTGGATCCAGGCTCTGCTCAGTGGTGCTGAGCAATAGGACAAGAGGCAATGGGCAGAAACTGATGCACAGGAAATTCCACCTGAATATGAGGAAGAACTTCTTCACTGTGCAGGTGACCGAGCACTGGAACAGGTTGCCCAGAGAGGCTGTGGAGTCTCCCTCTTTATTCTAGATGTGCCAACCCTCAGGTCTTTCATCTAAGGAGAAGTGAGAAGTTTAAGTTTTGAGTAGTGGGATTTCTTCAGAGTGTAGGCAATGCTTTATCCTTCTGAGATCAAGAACAAGTTTGATGTATCTTGTGACCACAGGAGAGGGATTTACATCAGTCTCCATGCCCCTGGAGCCTTTTGGCTGAGGGAGCTCAGCCCCCCAGAGATGGCAGGTTCCTATGTAGTTACCCATGCTACCAACAATTTCTGTTTATTTTGGAGTGTTTTCAGTGGTGAGCCCTCTCCCTGCCTCTCAAGAGCCCAAAGGCAAGGAAAGCCCGTTCAGCAGGGCTGCCCTGACTGTGGGCTTTTGCTCAGCTGCTGCTGAGAGTTTCATTTGGCTCTTATTGCCACTCAGAAATGCTCAATTTTAGTGGCTCAGGTCTCCTCAAGACATTTCAAGACAGCTCTCAACCACTCCCCACTCAACCATTCCCCACTTTTCCCTTGCTGGAAAGCAGACATAGCTGCTATGCTACAGCTCCTGTTCGGAGGAGGAAGGGGAACGAAAACAGCCGGATCGCTCTGGTCTCTGCAAGCCAGGAGTCACAGATACATTTTCACGTGGCTCACATTTGCATGGGCAGATCCCACAGATTCAGTTTGTGAAATACATCCCATACTCAGACTTCTCTTCATGTCTCCTCTTCCTCACCCAAGGTTCAAACTCAAACCTTGATCTTGATTATCTATTTAATGCTCAAAAGAGGTATCCCAGACTATCCTTAAAAGCCTCTTGCCATGTATCCAGGTCCAGATGAAACCTGCGGGCAGCCTCTAGCTTGGAAGGGAGCCAGAACTCACAGCGGACCCAGGCTGGTACTGGCACGAGACACAGGAGTAACCAGGAGAGGGAAACCACCAAATGAAACCAGCAGCTCCATCACAGCTTCCAGTTCTTCTCTGCCTTTCTGCAGCTTTGTCTGCTTTCAGAGTGCAGAGAACAGGGCACACACCCCGTAGCACACCCCAGCAGAAGGTCAAAGTGAAAACAATCTCTTTTGGGCTTTATCTGCTTTTGGCTGTTCCTTCTCCTGAAGCCTGGTCCCTGAAGACACCTAACTCCCCCAGCCATCCCTCCATCCCTAGGCCTGTCCACAGCACTGGACTCCTCTTCTTTTTTCTGCCAGCTGAGCTGTCCTTCCCCATGGTGCTCGACAAACCTCTTCCCCAGGACTTCTGCCCACATCCTGTCTCCACCCTGGCGCAGCGGATGAGGTCTGTGCACTTCCTGAGTCACTGCAAGCCAAAGAGGCGAAGCTCAGCCCTGAGGATCTGTCCAACCCTGGCCATGCCAGGCACAGAGAAGAAAATAACTCTGCTATCTTTTTCGGAGCAGGCTGCAGCTTCGTGCCTTCATTATGTATTACTCTTGTCATCAGCCAAAAAAGCATGCAGGAAAACAGCCAAGCCTAGCTTATCAAATGTGCCTGGTAAGAATATCTTGTGACTTAAAGCCTTGGCACAGCACACAGTACAGGCAAGTGCTTCCTCTGCAACTGTTTGAATTTTCCTGGCTATTTTGGAGGGAGGCCAGGGGGACCAGTCTCACCCTGAAGCTGGGCATGTGTGAGTGTCTTGCTGAACCAAGGCCAAAATTCCCCTAGAAGAAAAAAGGCAGAGCTTGTATAAGCATGAAAATCAACAACAACAAAAAAACTTTGCTCTCATTTCCATAAGGCATGGAAATGAGGAACAAATCTACAGTAAATTAGCCAGAGATGAACATTTGGATTCAGATTTCATTAGCTTGCACATCTGGTTAAAATGAGGCATGATTTACTGCAAGCTCTAAGGAGATGTATGGGCCTCTATTAAGTGATTAGGGAGAGAAGTCTCCCTCCTCCTCCAATCACTTTGTATCCTGTTTTAATTTCATAATGGCCAGTTTGAAATTTCCACAAACACTGATGGGATCTGTTCTCCCTCATGAGAGTTCACTCCACCTCCTTTGACAATAGAAGATATGACAAGGTAGCAGCCTTCAGCAGAGGATTGTTGGCACAGCCCTGGGCACAGTCTGCTGGGATGGACTCGGCAGTGCTGCAAAGGGCAAGTCTGCCCTGATGGGGAAGGTTTTCTGTACCCAGAAAGACAGCACAGCATTTATGAAAAGTCACTCCTCCATGTTAATGAAATGGCTTGCACTAAGTGGGGCTATAGCTAAGCTGAACACCAGCTGATGGTGACATTAAGCACCTGAGGGTGGGGGTGGCAGTGCCCACCATGGGATGCTCTGGGGAGCTGCAGGTGCTGGGATTTTTCCACCACCAAGCCCTGTTCTCCTGTCCCATCCTTGCCAGGCTGCTGGAGTTCTCAGCCAGCCCACGGGCCCCACATTTTATGCCCCAAGACTGCAGGATGCTACTGCCTGCATAGCCCCATGGCAGACAGGTAGCGGTAGCCCAATCCATTGTTTTCCTTCATGGCAATTCTGTGTCCCTAAATAATGTGATTTTTAAGCCTGATATTGTAACATTTGCCCGAAAGGCAGTGTCCATCCTCCTGTGGGGGAAACTGGTGGGGTAAGATTCATGTCCCTTGTCAGGTGCCCAAGAGTACAGAAAGGTAAAGGTGACTCCAGATAACTCTCATGTATGTCATTGTTTACTCCTAGCTAAAGTTCAGCCGGCAGTGTTAGGTGTGCGAGGGAGAAATTAAGCAGCCGTGGGTTTCATGTGGCAGATAGAGCTGAATGTACTCAGTTACTGCTCAAGCCCACACAGTGAGGCTGTGGAAGAGATACATGCATAATTCATATACTTTTAATTAAATGGTAACATCTTTCAATATATTGAATTTACTGCAATTACATTTATCGTAATTACATTTATCTCTTCAAACCCTTTGACCTACTGAAGCATGACTTTTTTTTCTTTCAGTTACAATATGAGCATAAACAACACTAATTGGACTTTAGGACAAGACGTGACAAAGGAGACCTGGAGCTGTTTGAGGCTGTCCCCACTGGAGAGGGCAGTGCCAGAGCAGGGATGCCCAAGGGCCGCTGACGGAGATAGAAGCTGCCCTGAGCTGACCCACAGCTGCAGGGAACAAGTCCTGCATGTCCTAAAGCTCCTCTCTGAGGCTTGGACACAGTGTTCTTGGAAGGGTTTTCAAGCAAGCAAGGCTGTCCTGCAGGAGCTTTTTCCAAGCAGAGACCACAGTGCAGCCAGGGCTGTGCAGCAGTGGTGAACAGGCTGGTGGGAACAGGGGTTTGGGACTGGCACAGGTGGCCCTTGGAGATCAGCTGAGCCACCTCAGTGCTGCATGAAGACTTTGTCCAGGAGAAGGGAGTCCCTTGGAAGCAGAGCCTGGAGCTTTTGCCACTGAGTGTGTAGGTGATGCACACAGCTGGGAGATGTGTCACCTCTGAGGAGCAGGCTGCTGAGACCCACAGTGGCACGTTCTTCTCTGCCGAGCTCACTGCTCAGCTCCCCACAGTCTGTGATGGGATCTATTGGGTGCAGTGCGGGGTCAGTGTCTGGGTCTGCTGGGCTGGGCAGGCCACGGCACAGCAGTGCTGGGGACCACTTGTGTGGGAAGATGTTTCAAGGCACCAAGGATGGGCCACAGGACTGGCAGTGCAGGGGTTCAAGTCACTGCACTAATCCAGTTTTTCCAGAGAGGGAATCTAAATTGTGTTGCTGGGGAAGGATGGGAGATAGAAATCCCACAATTGGAGAAAGGGGGTGAAGAGAGGAGACATCTCCCTCTTCCACCACATCCCCCATTTCTTTCCAGTGCTTCAAAGTTTAGCACTGCAATATGGAGCAGCATAGCTAAAAACCTCAGTGGTAGGAAGGGATAAAAGGGTGGTCATTGCTACCATGTAGGATTATGGGGGGGACAGGGAGGTTGAAAAAATACCCTGTCTGAAGCAATAAGAAAGAAAGAAGAGCGAGGGAGGGAGGAAGGGAAGGAAAGGAAGGAAGGGAGGAAGGAAGGGAGGAAGGGAGGAAGGGAGGAAGGAAGGAAGGAAGGAAGGAAGGAAGGAAGGAAGGAAGGAAGGAAGGAAGGAAGGAAAAAAAGAGGGAGGGAAGGAGAAGGAGAGGGAAGGAGCTAGGGAAGGAAGGTGACTTTTGTCACAGTTCTTCAGGGTGCCTCCATTCACTAAGGTCTCACTGATAAAATGGAGTGTAGGCACCCAAAATATGAGAGCAAAATCACTCACTTCAAGGGTACGGCAAATAATAATATCCTCTCTTTAACACTACTCCTCTGTGTCCTTCTCTGGTGCCGCAGAATAGGCAGGAGTGTCACTGAGGCTGAGCAGTGTAGCCACAGATATTTACTGGAGCTGATGTGAGCCCCTGCAGCCCTGGCTGATGGCAGACCCTCACCAGCCAGCTGGTCTCTAATGAGAGACCATCTCATGGAGGTTTCCTGGTTGGCAGGAAAACCTGTTGTGCTGTAATGCCTGTTAGACACTGGACCCAGGACAGCAGAAAGGGAGGTGGAGAGATGAGTGAGACACAGAGGAAGGGTAGAAAAGTGCGGCTGGGGGAGCACCCACTGAGGGTCAGGGAAAGAAAAAGCTGGCAAGGGCCTTCAAAAAGGCAGAAGTTTTTCAACTGGAAAGCCAATGAAGACAGAGGTGCTTGTGTGGGAGGGGTGCTCACAAGGGTAAAGGAAGCAGGCACCCATGAACCAGTCTGTGAGTGAGTGCCTAACAGAGGAGGGAGGAAGATTAGCAGGGTGGCATGGAAAGGTATTAAGGGGCTAAGAGGCAGGTCCTTAGAGGAGGTACCTTCTGTTCCTGGTGGCTGGCAATAACCAGGGCAAGTTGTCAGGAACCCACGCCGAGCCTTCGCATGTTGAGCTGGAAGTGGAAAAATGGGAGTGCTCTTGGGCTGCAGAGCTGAGGCAGCTCCAGCTCTTCCCCTCCCCATCTTCATACGCCAGCAGCCTCAGTGGAGGTGCTTCTCAGGGGCTGTCATCCTCGCCTTGCCACAAAGGAGCTGTGAGCCAGTGTGACAAGGGCACTGCTGCTCTCATTCGGAGCAAGCACGTGTACTGCTCTGTTCCTTCAGCAAAGATTGCTCCAGTGGGGTTTAGTCAGCTTTGGAGGGCAAAGTTTGAAATGTCTTTGCAGGAGGGAGGAGTGCCTCTACCAGTAAGTCCCTACTTTTGCACACCCAGGTAGAGGGCAGTTCACACTGACCTTTCTCCCCAGAGCCTCCTGCATCTACTCGTGGCCTCACAACATGGACACTAGGCAGCCTCCAGAGCCTCAGTTCTTATGGGTGCCTCTTACATACACAAGCACCACAGCTCTCAGCCTCAACAGCCCCAAACCCTCTCTGGGTGGCCATGGAGCTGCAAATATCTCAGCTCCCAACAAGGCAGTGCACATCCCATCTTGCAGAACGAAGAGGTTGAGTCAGCTGGAGCAAATAATGTACTCGAAGAAGGACAGAAGTCCTGGGTGGTATTAGCACTCCTCCATCAAAAAAAAACCCCACCCAATCCTTGTCATCTCATGCCAAGCCACCTTGTGCCCTTGCCAAGCCTGGCATTGCTGGAAGTGGGCCAGCAGCCAGAGCAGAGCATGAGACAATTAGCACACAAATCACTTTTTTGTTGTTGTTTTTAAGAGCAGCAAGGCACATAATTAAAAAAAATAAGGTATTTGAGTTCTTCACATCATTGAGTCCCTGGGAAGCTAAGCATCACTGACCAAATATCTTTTAAGAAAAGAATTTTCTCTGTGGTTTTCTTGGATTCCCAAAAGAGTTTACTAATGAAAGGCAGAGGGAGAACGATGCAGGAGGGTTAAGTTGCTCCCTGCTTGAAGAACTGAATAATCACTGCATGAAACCGTAAAAATCCATGTGGCTTTTATGCCACTCTGATGACAGAGCTGAGCGCTCTCTGGCATTATATAGCCCACACACACTGTAGAAATGCTCAAAATGCTCGTTAAAAAATAACGTAATTAGTACCAATTGCATATTGCTTATGTAATGAGGCAATTTTCTATATGCAATTTTAAAATAAAGTAAAAAGGCAAATAATGTTTGAGGCAGTACTTTGCCATCAGGCTGTCCAGCAGGTGACAGTGTGGGTTTTTTGCTGCTCTATTTTTCACTATTTTCCCCTATTCTCTTGACCGTCATAGACCCTGAAGACAGGTGAGGAGACACCTCACAGACCATATGTGCTACTGGCAGCCCATAAGACGTGGGTGTAATGGTCAGGATTGTCAAACACATCTGATGCCACAGCCAAACGGATCCTATTTTTGGCTTCTCACAAAAAGGACAAGCCTGCCCTCCTCATCCAACACCAGAGGCTGGATGCTCCCATGAACCTGTCCTGGGGTGGCTGGGAAAGGGCAATAGTTGATCTTTTATTTCCCTCATTCCCTGGCATATCCTCCTGTACATCTGGTCACAACCAGACCTGACTCTGGGTTTGCTGCAGGGTTGCCCTTCAGGTCTGGTTGCACTTGGGCACGGGGATCCCAGCACTGGCCAGCCCCAAAAGGTTCACTGTGCTTGGCAAAGGCGTGGCTGTTGCCTTTCATGAAGCCCCCAGGCTCACCTGCACCCTAACAGGTGCCTTCCTACCCCCTTGCTGCCACAGGATTTGTGCACCACAGCCAGGCTGAAACCATTGCCTTATCGTCCCCCTGCCCCACCTTAACAGTGCCTGCATGCAAAGTCTGTTTTCTGCTGGAGAAAGCATGTCCCCAGAGATACAGAATTCCTCTCAATGACTTCACACTCGGTGTCATAGATCAGTCATCTGATAATAAACCATAAGATTGTTCAGATTTACATCTCTGAAGTCCCCATGCTTCTCCATTGCAGCTGAATTCCATAAGAGTATTTGCTGACCTTTTAGTGCACAGCTTCTCACTCCACTGCACCTCAGAACACTGCTCTTTAGCAAAGACCTGTATTAAGGAGAATTAATTAACTAGGTTTGCTGTCTGGATAATCAATTTTCTTGGTATAAATTGAGTAGTGTTGGAAGAACACTGATCTGTTGCTCCTCTGATTTCCCCGCACGGAGATTAAAAATAGAAGAAGATCCAGATGGAGAAATTGGGTTGGGATCAGATTCCTTCCGAATACAGAGTTTTGGCAACCTCAGAAAATGGGGTGAACATTGCTGGGATTTAATTTCCTAAGTGCACTGGGAAAGTTAATGTCAAAACGTCCTGATTTAGAGATCTTTGAAGGAAAGGGAAACATTTCATTCTGAAGCAACTTTTCATTTAGACATTGAAAGAAAGGCAAAATCAAGGGCAAAAATCTGAGTGAAATGTTTTAATTGTGTTTGAAAAAAGTTGCAGTGAACAGGCTTTGTTTGTTGTGGTTTTTTTGGTGGGTATGTTTTAAAATTTTCCTCGATGGGGCAGTTTAACAACCTGGTGTCTCTCAGCCCTCTGTGGAACATTCCTCCCCACCCCTTCCACTCTAGTAATGCTTTTTGCTGCCTTTTGAGCCCTAGATGAAAGCCCAAAAACCTGCCAAGTTTTGTGTTTGTCTACCTTGATCCTGACAGTGTTTTTTGGGCTCTGGTATTCAGCAAAGTGTGCCCCACCTAAGTACCCCACAAATGATTGGCACCCCACAAATGATTGGCACCTCACAAAACTGGACTTTAAGCTGGAGGAAACCCTCTGGGCTTTATGAAGAAATTTTCTCTCCATTTTTTCTTTGCGTTGCAATTTTTTTTATGATGGTGGATCCCCTTTACTAGCAAGCAAATGTTTCCTTTAATTGGCATGTTGCCCCTTGCCTCCTAAATGACTGGTTTGATTACAAATTGCTCAGACTCTGTGATTTATTTTTCATTTCTTTTATTGCAGGCATGAATACAGGAACAGGTAAACAGCTGAGCCGTAAAAGTTTTTCCTTAGGCATGTTTTCAACAAAATGCCATCATACACTGTCTGATGATACACGCTGCTATTCAGATGAAACAAAATGGGAGCAGTCTTGCTTTAAAGCTGCTGCCCACCACTCAATGCTGCAGCTGCCAAAGAAGCCTTCTTCTCCACTTAGTCTCTATCTTCCCTCCTTCTCCATGTCATCTACAGCTTCTTTTACGGCACTTAACTTTACAAAACACAGTTGTGAGGCTAATCTTACATGCAATTACAGATCAGTCTCAGTATATTTATTGCAAACTCCTTGAACATCAGGACATTAAAAAAAAAAAAGAAAAAGAAAAAGAAAGAAAAAATATTCCATTGCACAATTACAAGTAGGTTTTTTGTAGCAAATGAACCAGAAATGTATTCAGAAAAAAAAAATAAATAAAACCAAAGGCTATTTGTAAACAGTTCAAACAAAACATGATGCTGCCTCCAATGAAACATTTCACTGCATTGCCAGCTCTGTTTCAAATGGGCACGTAGGCATCCTGTTGCAAGACAGTGAAGCCACGAACTGAAACTTTGGAGGAGTTAATTTTCAAATTTTGCTCTTCCAGGGTCTATGAAACATGAAAAGTCTGCACACACTAAGGGATCTGAGAGAGGTGTGGAATCTCAACCAACATTTCTAAAGAAAACCCGGTTATTCCTTTTAAAACAAAATAGTGGAAACAGCTGAGCCACACAAAAACAAAGCACAATTGGTTGGCTTCCATAAGAGACTGCAAAATGAGAAAATATTTAACTCCTTGCATAGCTATTTAAATGGCCAATAAATTTTGCTGGAATCACCCAAACATGACAACATTGCATTCCGCTGCTTAGAGACTTCACGCTGAAAAGCTGGGATCTGCTGACGGGGTCAGAGCATCACTCGGGGCACTGCGAGAAGCCGGGGCCACCCCTGGTAGGCTCTGCCAGTGTGGCTATAGCAGGAGGTGTCATCAACCAGCTGCTCCCAGATGGAGCACAACTACAGCAAAGCCTCTGTGCTTATGTCACTGTAAGTTGTTATCCCAGCTCCCTGTCCTCCCACAGGGGACAAAAGCTGTTCTGACAAAAGGATATTTCTGGTAGGTTCTTTACACCTAACGTGCAAGGCTTTCTCTGGCAGAGCTACGCCGATCCCAAATTGTACCTCGAAGCTGAACCCTGGAGGATGCAGCTGAGTCAGCAAGGGTTTGCAATGTAGACCTAACCAGAGGGACGGAAAGCAGGATTCATCTCACTTAACTTTAATCAGCATAAAGGTAGACACTTAAGTCAGAGGCACCTCCGGAAGACAGTTCCTTTGATCTCTCATCAGGTGAGAGCTGGGTGTTTTAATGTTAGATGAGATGAACCCTTTCCCAGGAGAGCTGAAGAGACCAAATCCTTTCAGCCACCCTTTCCTGTCACCAGTTCTGGAGACCATGCTTCAGAAGGCTGCTGTTCAAATGCGTTATCTTTACACATGTCAATGTACATGATAATGATAGCCTGTGCTGGGCTTCATGCTGCCACAACTACATATGCAAGCTCATTAAAGCTAGCTCAGATACTTCTGCACTATTATATAGACATACCTTCAGGCAGAGTATCCTTTAACACCTGAAAAGTTAAATTGTAGGGGCAAATCTGGGCTATCTGCCCCTCTGCAATATGTTCATGTTGGCATTGTCTTGTTCACAGTAGTTTTGGGTAATAGGTGTCCTAACACTGTAATTCCCAACCAGAGGTGAGGCAGAAGTGTTTCTTCAGAGGATGTGAAAACTGAGATGCTGAAGCATGGCTGAAGAAGGTACATAGTAAGAAAGAACAAGGTGATGACATTCCACGGTTAAAAGTTTAGTTTGATATCAGTAAAACAGTTTCTATAAAGCTCCATTAGACTGCAGAATAGGAAACAGTGGCAGCCAGTGGATAAGACACTAAAACAAGACAAGGCAACGTACTTGGAGTTGTTCTGTAGAAAACATCCCACAGAAACTAAGCAGCCACATGAGCCTTTCCCTCTTCTCCTGGTGGGAACCAAAGAAGGAGGAATCTCTGCCCTTCTTCAGCTATCCCAGAGCATGCCTCAGCTATAAAGACTTGGCCGTATAAAGTAACCTTGGTTCACATTTCTTGTTTTCCGGTTCTGACTATTTCAGGTGAAGAAATTTTATACAATGGGAGAAAAATGACACATTTAAAATAACAAACGAATAGACTGTTTATGGGCCAGAACATCTGATGAGCTGGTCGGACTCAGGCATTCAGTTTTGCTAAAGGCTTTTTGCTTATGTGACCAGACTGACTTAATGTGGGTAACTGGATCTGTTTTGTCCCCAGACCTGAAGGCATATCGTGGGGTTCCTAAAGCTCACTCCATGGCAATCAGTATGACTGAAGGGTGTGTTCAGATTTTTTTCTGTCTGTTTTTTTCCCCTTCTTTTCCTTGACAATGACTTTGTGAAACTGTTGCCAGTTCAAACACAATTGGGGGTTACCTAACAGGCAGAAAACCAGATTCAGCTAGAGTCAGCACTGTGCCATTCTCAACCTTACTTAGTTTTCCTCTCCCAAACCAGCATTTTTAGTTACAATTTTCTTTTATTTGTTGTTCAGAATGCTCACTCTCACTTGGACACAGGCAAAATGTGCTGCTGCTTCTCCCTCACCAATACCTTCTGGGAAGGGGTGAGAAAAGAATAACAGGAAATTGTGTTCTTTTGTGTCTGTGTACTTTTCCCTCTCTGATTTCCTCACAGGGATTTAATGTTCCTAACCAATTTTTTAAGAACCCTGGATTGATGGAGTGGGGCATTAAAACATAAAGGAACAGAAGTGTCCTGGCTCTGCAACTAGAGGGCAGACAGCATACAAGTCATAGCTGATTACCCAGAAAAGTCACTGGAATGCTCTTAAATCTACAGTCCAGGTGTGTTTTTGTGGCTCCTTGAGCCCACTGCTCATGTTGAGCCACTTGGTTAAATTTTGTAATGTGATTTTCTACCTAACATTTGTGCTGTGTATTTTGACCCAATTTATGGCAACCAGAAAGTTTTGGGTTTGGTGGATTTAAATGGGAAGCCTAATGCTAATTTCTTGTCCCAGCAAATATAAAATAGACACGTCATTTTATACCTTCACACTGCAATCCACAATCTTACAAAGCTCTCCAGAACTTTCATTTCAGAAAAACAGCAGAAGCTAACTCTGAAGGAAACCCAGTCTCACAGCAATCACTTCCCAGCCTCCACACAAACTGCTTAAGCTGAGATAAAGCCATCATAATCAGTGCCAAATGAAGGGCAATCTTTTATCTTAATACAAATAAGAGAACATAGTGTACAGAGTAACAGAAAAATATACATCTTCAGCCATACAAAACGCACAAAAGCTTTCCCGTTGAAAGAGTACCTTGTAGCTGACAGTCAGATGTTATTAGTTTTTTAGATGACCCTGCACTACTGAACAAGGGGAAACAGAGACTTTTTTTTCCCTAGGAAATAGTTGGTAGCATTACCTGTGTACCTTAAACTCCCTCCCTGCGGTTGCAGCTCTTCTAGTGCTGGACCACCCACCCCACCTCATGCCTGAGATAGCTCCACTGGATGTAGAGGCTGCTTGGGTGTTGGAGGTGAACAGGATGTATAGCCAGGGGCACCCTCCACAGGTTTGCCGGGACATATGTGCTGATCAGTAGAGTTAAAAATATGGGTATAGGCACAGCTATGCCAGAAACTATCGTTGTTCTTGTTCTTTAAAGTGACCAGTCAATTCATGTCAGTCAGGAAGGGGGTTTATTTATCCATGAAGGAAAAAAATTCTCCCTATGTGAGCTATGTCCACACCGCTGAGGCTCTGCAACCTTCAGTGCTGGGGCAGAAGATGTCTGAGCGTGGGCTAGCCTTAAAGCCTAGGCAAACTGGAGAAGGTAAAACTCCTCACTTACTTTAAAAAACTCAGTATCAAGCTAGAAAGTCAGTAGCAAATTACTTTAAACAACGGATTTTTTCCATCCATTAATGGAAATACGGTAAGATTTAGTTGAAGGTTTAGGTCAAGGTGACAAACTACAGGGAGTACTGGGTGCGTATATCAGTATGGTGGGGTGTCTTTCCCCCTTGCAGCTATTTATATCTCTGAGTGAAGGTTAAGGTTAGGAATTTAATAAGACAGCCGTTTATTCTGTGGAGACTAACAGTCCTGGGGTTAGGATGTAATAATCATTCTTCTGCTTTAAAAATGGTTCTTTAACAAATAGCAGTAGCTCATTGCAATTTTCAGTTGTACAAAATGACATATTTTCTATGTTACTATCAAAATATTCTGCATAACATTAATTTCTGTGCACTTATTAACATATGTACAGAACAGTGTTTCCCAATAGAAATCAGTATGCTCCTTGCTGATCCTCTTTGCCCTAGATTTACCAAAACCAAACCAGAAATTAATTGTGTTAATAGTATAAAATCTCAGGAGAGATAAAGGACTGAAGGTTTACTTCCCAGCAGCAAATGAATAAAGGAACTCCTTCAAGTCAGAGTCTAGCTGAGACGTGACTTTAACCAACCGTGGTGAATCCAGGCGAGCCAGGAATATCACACATTTTCCCGATGCATTATGTTGAGTACACAGAAGCAGAGGAATGTAAACAGACAGAAGGCACATGAAAGGCCCCAATCCATTCTCCATCTGACGGAAGTGCGAATTTCATAATTCTGTCATCAAGAGTCTTTTCATCATTTTCTCCCTCTCAAGTTCACGCCTCAGAGTCTC
The DNA here is from genome assembly GCA_013399195.1 of Dicrurus megarhynchus. Classification (NCBI taxonomy): domain Eukaryota; kingdom Metazoa; phylum Chordata; class Aves; order Passeriformes; family Dicruridae; genus Dicrurus; species Dicrurus megarhynchus. The sequence goes on along the minus strand of VXAD01004646.1, from coordinate 2,161,620 downwards.
AGCGCTGTGTAATTAATGCACAAACAGCCAATTATGGGAACAACAATAAGTCTCAGATTTCAATTTAAAATAATTAACATTTTCAAAATACCAAAGGAGGCGAAAAAAAGGTCAGACTCAATTCAGTGAAAAAGCTGATAACTGATGGCTGATTCAAAAACAAGTGTCGCTTGATATTTCTGAAGAGCAAACAGAGGCAAGAAGAAGGATATAAAAAGATCCACATGGCAAAACAGTTTATAATTTCATCTAACCCCCATTAAAGGCTACTGATTTCAAAGGAAGCTGGACTAGGACTCTAAAAATGGAGCAGCTACAGCAAATGCCATCATGAAAGACTACCGTTACAGCCGTCTGCTCCTTGGTGTGGTCTGATATTGAGGGATATCTATATACATAGATATATAGATGGGCTGAATTTACCACAGTCCTGCACATATCAGGATGTGGGAATCAGAGCCTGAAATCCTTGCTCTCACCAATTCTCTCCAGAGCCCAGAGGCTTTGTAACCCTGGGAATGCCCCAGGTAAGTGATTCCATTTCTGAAACTGTTTACCATGCTGTTCTGAAAATTATGTATCGCACACTTGTAACAGAGTTTGGAGATTTGAACTGCATCGCAGAAACCTTGCAGCCCTTTCATGGACAAGCAGGGGTAGAATCACCCACGTGTGCTTGAGACATCCTACAGAAGCTGAGTTCAGCATTACAGCTTCAGAATTACATTTTTACTGGAATGATAAATTTTTAGATGAGTTAGCAGTGTTGAACAAGTGTGCAGGTGCAATTAACCAACATCTGCAAAAAATAATTAACAACCAAAAATGGGAATTGACTATGAATCCAAAAGTAAAAAAGACTCATTTATTATGATGTCAAAGAAATACTTTTCATAAGCCTAGGACTTTTTGTGCTCCAGAAATACTGAGCATATCCACTGCTACATTTATATTCAGTAAATTATCAGCTTGGGAAGTTCAGCTTTGATTAAATTATAGAATAAGAAGCCAGCATGCAAAACCAGTAGGATGAAAGAATAGAAAACTGAAAAGAGTCTGCCTGTGGAAAGGTGGTATTGCTTGTTGTTTCTCTGAGAAATTACAAGACCGCTGTAGCACATTACTAAAAAAAGAAAAAAAAAAAGAAAGAGGAACAAGAAAGAAAACCAATGCCTGTTTTTCATTTGGAAGAACAGACATTTCTCAAACTCAGCTTTCCCCCATGGACATCTAATTTCAAAAAACAAATTGTAACAGCAATTATTAAAACAAAACCTTTGTGGTTCAGACAAAATAACTTGCCTGAGGAAAATCTGCACAACCCTTTCTCTCCAGGCCATTGGCCACAGCAATGGTACACTGCTGGCTGCAGCAGTTAATTAAGGTAGACTTTTTTTAATCTCAGAGCATGAGAGTATGAGTTACAGGTTTTTCTTTACACAACCCACCTATTCTGAAGTAGTCAAGCAATAATCTTTTGGTATAAAAGAAAATTACACTTTATGGTAATTATGACAGAAAAAGGGAAATCAAGCTGATTCCTTTAATGCAGAGAGCATCATAGTATTTCTGTGAAAGGACTGCACAGTACCTGTCTGCCAGCGAAATGGGCTTATGCGACGTATATACTGTCTGGACAGTTGGAGTGGGTATGGTCTCTGCCAGAGACCTCAGGACAGGTGACGGAGACACCAGCGTAATCTTAGGAGATGACTGCACCCCACAGCACTGTAATTTGCTGTCTGCAAATTCTGCCTACAAAAAAAAAAAAGTATGTAAAAGAGAAGAAAAGAAAGAAAAAATTGTAAATTAGCTTCTACTGGTCTTGCCATCCTTCACTATCCAATCCATTGCCAAGCACTTGGTAACAGAAACTAAGAATGAGAACAAATGGGAGGCTGTGGCTGCAACCTCTCAGTGCAACCTCTGCAGATGCTGGACAGCCACCTCTTTTGATGCCTGGGGGATAAGCCTGATTGCAACATGCGCTGGGTGAGATGACACGGCATGTATGGGACTGGCAGCATTCAGGTAAAAAAACATAATGAGTTTGGAGAATGACACTTATCATTATTACATTTTCCCTAAAAATGATGCAGAATGTTGATAACATGAGATTTCTGGAATATTCTTCAGGAATCCTATATAATTTGCTGGTGTGTTCTCTAACTACTCTGTGTTTTGTTAACAGCTGGGAGTCTGGGCTTTTAGGAGTCCAGGTTTTGAAATCTCTATCCCTTTCCCACGTTTGCTAACTGGAACATGCCTCAAGAGAAATATTCTTGCAGTATTCAGTGACAGGCAATGTTAAAGCAATATTGGAAGTGCAGATTTAAGACAAAGAGCAAGCAACCATCTCCTGTCTTTCATGTGAGGCATATCAGCGCAGCAGTATTATAGCAAAGACTGAGCTACCCTTACAACCAGAGGGGGAGGATCCCTAAAAATCAAACAGCCCTGTCTTGTTTTTTGGCATGGGCTATTTGTCATGCCAAACCACAGCTAGCGCCTGTGGAGCATGTCTTCCTGACCTGGGAAGAACACAGAGCAACTGCAGTTGTCAGTGTGTCAGGATCATTAGAACACACTCCTACTAGTATCAGCTCCATTTCTTCCTTGATGACTTTTTCTTCTGGACCTGGTTCAGAGTCTAAGGCAGGGAGGAAGAAAAGTCACCATCATAAGGAAGAAGCTATTTGAAGAGCAACCTTTATTTTTTTTTTTGGTCTTAATTATTTCTCAAATTCTGCAAGCCTCTGCAAGTGATCCACAAACATAGTTTAAACAGTAGGAAAATTATTTGAGCCCAGGAAAGACTGGCTCTGTTAGGTTCGCTTGCTTATTGTCACTTTTTAACATGTCTAAACACATCTGTTATGATCTAAAATAACCTCTTAAGCAAAAGGAATTCCATTAATTCCACAAATTAGTAAAATGGAAAAATGTAAAATCAACTAAAGAAACTCTCCTGTGTGTAAATAATGGCAAATAGAACATGTTCTAAAATCTCTGTCATTCAACTTTTAAAACTCAACCTTAAGAGCTGCAGGGGTATAAAATTTGGTGTTCCTCACACAGGATCCCTGTGCTCTGAGGACTGCCAGATCTTACGGTATGGCATGAGAAGAAGACATCACTCTGAAGCTGATGTAAATTCTCCCAGCCTCACTGAAATCAGCAGAGTGATGACAAACTACACTTGCTGAAGAATTGCCTTGAGTCCCATAGTGTGCTTGCTCTGCATGATTATTTTACATCAAAAGCATCTTTTTATATATATGTCTGATTGCATGGTACACTTAAGCCAAATATTTAACTGGTCTAAACAGATATAATTTCATTAATTTAAATCTATGTGACTTACACCTGCCACAGAATATGGCCATCATGCCTGCCATTTTTCTATGGAAATCTCTGAAATTCAGAGGGTTCCTGGCTTGAATCTTATATTTAAACATTCCAGGTAACCAAGTCATCTAATTTTTCATCTGATCAAATCAACACAACTGCATATATACCACCAAATTTGAAAGGTAAAGCCTTCTAAACATCACTCTCCATAATCCTTTTCCTGCTTACTAACATTTCAATGTTTTCTTCGAAGGAAAAAAAAAAAGAAGGGAAGAGGAAGGGGAAGTAAGGAAAAGAAACAAGAAAAGCAAAAAAAGAAAACAATTAACAAACATTACCATCTGGGTCTCTGTGTGACTAGAGACTATTCAGAGTTAGATCTGCCTGCAAGTCCTAGTCCTAGTTACCTTTCCCTTACAGATCCTGCCTGCTGTGTAGCTCTCTTCAAGCCCTCAGCAGTGCATCAGGATGATCTGAAATGCTTCTGCGGAGAGACACCTCCCTTTGGGCTGGGACGGAGGGCCATGAAACACAGGACCAAATCCCCCCTAACCCTCCTGATAGTTTTCCCATCTCTATAAGCAGTCCCATAGGCAGCTGCTTATTTGCCACAGGTATTTGTACATAACTCACTACAAGGAATGTATGGGATCATGTGATGGATCATACATCATTAGGTTTTATTGCAATGGTATTTTAAATATTTGTGATCTGGATTTTGCCCTCCACCCTGCTCAAGGAAATGGAAATCTGTGGGGAGAAGATAGGATTTCAGAAAGATTAGTTTGCATTTTGCTTTGTTTATTTTCTCCTGACAGAACATAACAAAAATTCAACATTTGAATTTGCCATGAAATAGCCATTTTCTACAATATGGAAATTTCTGTGGGTAAGTATATCAGTATACCTTCTGCTTGTGTTTCAGAGTTCTGACCCCCCAATCATGAAAATATGTGTTATGTAGCCCTCCTAAATTTTACTTTCATCCTGTCAGAGACAGAAAAATAATATCTGACTATCAATACTAATTAGGGGGAAATCTATTTTGGGGGTGCATCTTTTTGCTTAGATAAAGGAGTATTGTGAAAGACATAAGCACTGTAACTGTGGGTTAGCTTTTATCACAATTGTGCTGTCTGGACTTGGTTGACACAACGAAACATTGGTGTGGCATTCCTGTGTACTTTCATATGAATTTAATTAGAGCTCAACTGTGGCACTTACACAGCTTGGGGATGCTAACTCTGGTTTTAAAATACCTATTTGGAGAAAAAACACATTTACATAAAAGCCCATGATCAGGTTTATTGTGAAAGAAAAGCCTCTTTCTTTAAATCATTAAATACAGACAGAACCTTCACATGACCCAACAGTGAATGAAGTTACATATCTTGGATTATATGCCAGATATAGATTGCTGCAACCAGTAAAATTTAAGGTCAAAGTCTGAAATGCTTCATTTTGAAATGTTACTTAAAAATTGTAAGTCATTTTACATGGGGTTTCTTAAAGAGTAGTTAATTTTGTCATACTTTTTTTGTCATACTTTTTACATAACGCCTCTACCACTAAAGCAAGATTTCGATCGTACTTACTTTTTAAATTGTCAGATAATTGTTTTCTGTTTGTATGTAGTTTACCTCACCAAAATCCCTAAGTCACGTGTTCTGTGAAAATTTAACAAGAATGTAGTTCAATATTGGATTCAAGCTCTTAGGTAAACATGAGAGTTTATACAAGGATACCATTGTAGTCACTCACACACTAACTATAATTCTTCTTTAAAATTCAGATGTAAATTCAATGAAAATCAAGGCCCTCTTTGTGATGGCACAGCAGGTGGTTTCAGGCAGGAGGCCATGCAATTGCTAGACAGAGGACTAAGTCTTCCCATTCCCTTACTGCTCCCTGTAAAGATGTTATGGAGCTGCACAAGTGTCCTCTACAGTCCTGAACTGAACAACATTTTGGAACCAACTTCATCAGTGGTGAGCCTTGACCTTTAACTCTTAGTCCTCTGTCTAGTAAGCAGCAATGTCTGAATGCAGGCAACATTTTGTATAATGGGAATATTTAACTGCTTCATACTCTAATTTCTACTTGGAATTTATATTTTTCTTTTTTTTTGAGGACTGCTTGGTGCATAGATTTCTGACACTTAAAAAATCAGTTGGAATTGTGTTAAAACACAGTTTTTAGTTGCACGTTCTACTTACAGAAAACTGTGGTACTGTTGTAAAGGGATCGAAAAAAGGATTAGATGTATCAGCAGGGAATGTCTTTATCTTTAAAAAAGATAAAGAAAAAGATGTTACTTTCAGAGCATAAAAATGCAAAAGAAAAAAAAAGCAGCAAAGCATTGCAACTACAGTGACATATCCAACAAATCAGAGCAGTTCAGCAGTGCTTGGACCAGAACCAAAAAAGACCCCTCCAAAAATGCATACAGAAACCTGATGATGAATAGTCAAAGCATAAATATGAAAACGTGATAAATTAATTTTACCATGTAATTTAATCTGTTGAGCAAATACAGAGCTGGTTGCATACAATATATCTTCCAATTTTGTCACCAGAATTATTATTCCTTCCTTCAGCCAGCACTACATTTTAAGATATGAAATACGAAGTGCAGAAGCAAATTTTGCTGTACAGGAGCTTTGTGTAAAGAGCTTGTGCTTTAAATATTTTAGACTTCCAAATTTTCACTTACACAGTTGCTGCCAAAGACAAACAATCATGCAAGGTGGGATCAAAAGAAAATCATATATCAAAAAACCACAGGCACAGCTGTTTGTTTCAGGCAGGTACAAGGCCCTGTGTTGAGAGGAGGGCTGTGGATAAAGCATGACCCTTGCAGGTTTTTTGAAAAGTGCATGGAGACAAAGAGGAGAGAGACCAACACATCCATCTGCCGAGAGGGCTTGGTCCATGAGGATAGTCACTGGTGTGACCAGACCCTACTGGAAGTTAGTTCTGCCTTTAAAGTAGTTTCAAACATCAGCTGAAATTAAAAATATATCAAAAGCAGCAACAATCTCTGTCCCACTTCATTGTGAATGCTATTTCTCATTATTTTCCTTTTTAGAATGCAGACATTATTCATTCATTCAGAGAGGACAAAATAGAAAATAAACATATGAGTTTTGAACTGCACTTCATTCTTTCTCTTTGGAAAATCACATTTTTCACTGTAAAGGTGTGTTTTTCACTTTATTGCAGAAACATCTGTGCATTGGTTTGTTATGCATGTCTTCAATCATGATTTACTAACTACAGCTACTCCACTGTTGTTTAATAATAAGGAAAGCTACCCTGAGGGCCCTGAGTCCCTGCAGGCCAAAGAAAAACCTGGAATTACGACATCAAATATAATTAAGTAAATGTACAGTGTTTATTTTGCAAATAAAATAACAGTAACATATTGGCTTATAAGAGTACCAAGGGAAATTACCAGCTATCTGTGGGCTCGCTTGTGCAAACATGTGGAATTCAGCTTAGCATTAATTGTCAGGCTTCTTACACATGAGGAGTGTGGATAGCAAAGATACAGTCAAGCATGTAAATAACTTTTTAACAGAATAAAGATGTTTGTAAATCAATTACACAGGCATAAATGAGCTAACAACTCTGCAAAGGAGAAATTATTTCAAATCACAATTTTCTATGCAAATTTATTAAAGGAAGTTTCACAGTCCTTTTACAGTCCTATATTCATGTCTGTTAGCAAAGTGTATGTATGTCTACTTTATTGCTGATTGAACCTAACTCACTGGACTGACACAATAGCTCCTTACAAGTTTGTTATGTCACATTATACCCAGAGCCAGGTCTGGACAGCTGTAGCGTGTCTCACTCTTTTGAGAGACAGCACAAACCCATGAGCCCAGGCTGACATTCTCAGGTTATGAAGGGTTTATAATATGATGTTACAGTACAAAGTACAAGTGTACTCAGTTACAAATACAATCTTTGAGCCAAACAGGGATGGGAAGCTGGCTGCTCTTGTGCAGTATGAGTTTGATATCCCACAGCTAAAATCTCTCTAATTTTGCTGGTTAGTCTCATTAAGGAAATGAAACACAGTTAGTGAATGCAGGAAAGAAAAATTATGCAGAATTCTTGAGAGTCCACAGAGATTTGGGAGTAGAGGCACATAGCAGGAGCCAGCCTGATCACATGCTGTGACCTACAGCCATGCAGAATACCCTCTTGCAAAACCAGCACTTCCATCTGTGGGTGTGCGTGAGGTCAGCCTATGTATCAAAACAGGGCAAGAAATGGTTAATCTGGTTTAGTTATCACCGTGAGTCCCTCTCTCGGGGAGCTGTGCTTTTTTAATCTTGAGAATAGGACAATGTCAAAAAATGAAAAGCTCTCTGGATTCTAAACCCCTCAGTTTCTGGCCTTTTATACAAAGTGGAAAGAGAAATTAGGGAACAGAGGGGAAAAAACCTATACCTGTGTTCAATTTAAGAGCGACAAACAGAAACCTTCCTGCTTAGCCTGTAGGATTTACTCTTTCTTCCCCTCATATTTTTTTGCCTGTGAGAACAGGCCACTGTTACTCAAAAGGCATGACAGAGTTTATTGGTTTGGCTCAGGCCTTGATAAGATTGTTGCTGCCAGCTTCCATAGGCAAGGCAGAGAGACAGCACTGTTGTTGCCCCTTTGCCCCTTCAGCATTGGCAAGAAGCTCTCAACTATTAATGGCTTGGCTCTTCAGAGCAGGAAGTTGGTACATCCTCATCCACACAATAGCAGAAAAAAATCCCATATATTCAAGAATATCGTTCAGACAGAGGATATGAAGGATGGGGAAACAGCAGTATGGAAAGCGTTACTTAAAAAATTGGTTTATGTGAAAATTGATTTGGAAATTACAAAGGTCTTTTCAGCCAGGAATATACTCTGCCTACTTTGACCTAGCTGTTCATGTTCACCATGGCCAGCAGTAGCAGTTGCCAGCACCTGGAAGGGGGAAGAAAACCCTGCGATTCCCACCCCACCACACCAGGAAAGCAGTGTTATGGGTGAGTCTCTTCCTTACCCTTGCACTGGAGTTGAGTTTATTGCATGAAGTCAAAAATCTCAGAGCAGATCAGAAAGCAAAACAACTCCCTGACCAGAACCTAAACGTTATGCCTTCCCCACACAGCCTCTCTCCCTGCTCTAGGAGGAAGACATATCATACCTTTAAATATCTCCTAACTCACATGGCAGAAGCAGACCCTTAAATTTTCCAGGGTGCTTTCTTCTTCCTGCTATGACAGCATCAGTTGAAAGATGTCACCTGGGAACTGAGAAAGGAAGAAGGGCAGAGCCAACTCTACCACCTACTTCAAAGCTGCAGTTCCTCCAGCCTCTAGAGACCTCCAGCATCTTCCAGGCTTTACCTGGGATGGCACACACGAAGGGAAAAGGAAGAGGGAAGAGGAGGTGGGCAGTTCCATGGGCAGATCAGTCTCATGAAGCTGAACTCTAGCTGCTCAGAGAAGTAAAACACAGTAGCTGCCAGTGCATGGATTGCCTACAGACCAGAGCGAGGTTTGCTGTCTGCTTTGGTATGAAACAAAACAAGTAACATCTTTGAAGTTTACAGATGGGCACAATTCCTGTCATGGCAGATGGAGGAGCAAGCACATCCACATTGCTCAGATGGGCATTTTCTGCTACAGTCAGGCTCCTCCACAGGACCATAAGGGACTAACTGGTGTCACAGGGGCTACAGAAATACCATGAGCAACAAGAGGTTAGAGCTGTGCTCTCCTTAACAGCACAGACAGGCTTTTAAGTACAAAACTCGATTTCAAGTACACTTGCTCTCTCTGCAGGAGTGCCAACAGTCTTGCAGCCAAAGTCACAACCATAAAACAACCTTTAAGGCAGGCCCCATGAGTAACTGTCAGGTGGCAGGGGCATGGCATGAAAGGGGAGTGAAGAAGGTTGGCATTCCAGCAGCATCACACATGCTTGTTTCGTAACCTGAAATGCCCCTTGCTTGAAAGGTCAGGGTGCATTACCATAGCAGAACTACTTTGACGAGCAGCTCCTTGTCTGGAATATTTAGCTTGGCAAGTTGAGAATTTACTAAGCCTAAGAGAACAGTTGACTCTCACTAAAAAAAAAAAAAAGAAGGAACCAGCCTAGTCTCAGGGGAAGTCCAATGGGTAAGTAAAAAAAACAGTCAGATATAGCAGTTACATTGATTTTGTGGGAAAATGGGCAAAAATTTATTCCTCTGCGGATAATTTTCTACTAGTACTCAAAGATTCTTTTTGCATTATTAGATGTCCATTGGGGTAACATATTTTGGAGGCATCTTTGGCACAGAAAGAATGATGAACAGCACTAATTTTCCTTCTTTAGACTGCAAGGGAGAATGAAGAAGGGTAAAGGAAAAAAAAGGACAAAAGGACAAGAACCTTCTCCTTTTCTTTGCATTTGTGCACAGTTCTTCTGGGTGAAATTTAAAATCTCAGTAAAAACAATTGCACTTTCCTGAAACACCTTTTAGATGAGTTAGGAGAAAAAAAATGTAACTTTCTCATAAAAGCAAATGGAAGTGGAGGGATATAAAGAAAGAGTACTTCTGTCAAGTTAATTGATATAAAATCAGCTAATTTGGTATTTCTATCAGACGGGAATATTACAAATGTCCTTGCTCTGGCAAAAAAAATACTACTTTTAGGAGAAGTGGACTTAATTTGGATATGTTCCCTTGCCTTTGGAATAGTATATTCACTGCCTTGGCACAACTTTCTTTTCTTCCACAAAGGTCCAGTTATATTTCCTGCTGTTGACACTTTGCTCCACTCCCATCCCCCGCACCTTGACTGGAGGCATTTGTAACATTATGGTGAAAAAGTGTGATCTCAGTGGGTTTGCACTGTCATTCTGTATACTGACCAGATGGAAGACAGACTTTAGGCCAAATATGTTGCTGGATTCCCATGCATTGCAGCAAGAAGAGGCAGAGCTGCTAACACCTGAAGCAGTGTCATAAATAAGGCCCTCAGGATACACATATAGCCAGAGGAGTATTCTGTCATCCTTTATTTCAAAGTACATGATGTAAGTTGAATACCATCATATCTATACAGCACAGAGACTTGTTTCTACTCATCAAATTAGAAAAGGACGTCAGCTGAAACGTCTAGAGGACATTGCGCTAGCATTTCCCAGTCATGACATGTGGTATGACCTTAAAAATACCAGTTAACCATTAGGCTTGGTTTCCAAAACCAGTGTGAAGATTCTAGACTCTGCAATTTTTCAGTAAAGCTTCTTGTCTGCTGTCATACCATTTCAGTGGCTGAAATGAATAATGAGGCAGAAAATGTAAACCCAAAGAGTTTCTGGTATTTTTCTCCACACAATACCTACATGGACAAACAAATTCTTTTGAGTGGGAGCAGTTCCAGGCTCAAACGATTGAATACTCAGATTATGTCAACCCCAGTTCATGTCCTTCTCGTGTGGCATCATAACTGGCATGACAGGTAGGCATAATCACTGCCAGGATTCACAGGGCAAAAATCAGACCAAAACGGTGCAGCTCATCAAACTTGAAACAGAAGCATAAATCAGCAATACTATTGACCAATTAGTCTTGGAAAAACCTGTGTGATGAACCATGTGCCCTGATGAACCATACTTGGTGCAAATCTGACACGTGTTGCATCACAGGCCACCTTCTTTTCATGGGATGCAGGATTTTTTCTAGTTTTTTGAATTGATATCCAGGTGTCCGTGTCAGCAGACAGATTTTGTTTACACACATTAAAGAGGGCACTTCTGCAGAAATGTACTATTGAAAACACCCTGAGGCACCAAATGCGAAGTTTCTGAAGAGGATGGATTTCTGCACAAGCCACTAAGCCAGGGAGGAAGAAACTGAACAACATGTTCAGAACCTCCCTGCCTACTGTCACTCTCTCTGAGGAGGTAACACTGGAAAATCTCCCTCATGGTTCCATCTGGTCTTTGGGTCTCCCTTTCTCATCTTGAAAAAAACTAGCAGAGACTGGGGTTCAAGGAAATATTTCCAAGAATATTCTTTGACTCCTAAGAACCAACATAAGTGAATCCAAGTCTTTGACTCATCTGATTTGGTGTGAATTTCCACAGGACCTCTGTACTGCAGTACAGAGTCCCCCTCCCCACAGGTACTGCTCAATTCCTTCTGGTAAACTAAAAAAGCTCCATGTTCATCCTGCAGTATCTTTGATGAGACAAGTTCTCTTGGGGCCCCCTCAAATGGTGAACTTGCCATTCCTCTGCTCATTGATGTACACCAGCCCTTCTCTGGACCTTGCTGCAGGCTGAGTCCACCTGTCCTGGAACATGACCTGGCAGCATAGACCGCTTTTTTGATGTCTCACCAGCTGGTTGTACTTTCCTCTCTGTCAGGTATTTTCCTCCCTCTTAGAGGGACTTTGTGCAACCGTTCCTAACACAGAGGCATTGTCAGGAGGTGACTACGTGGCCTCTTGACTGTGCTCCAGTGACTTCTGTCTCCCAAATGGATGTCAAGGGAGTTCATGGGAGTAGAAGATATAGAAGGTTCAGCCTCTGCTAAAGCTTGGCTTGGCTGCAGTTATAGCATTTCACAGATACTTTATGCATAGTAGTTTGTGGCTGCAGTATGAACTACACACTATTTGCAAGCAGGTCTACCTAAATCACAGTAGTTAAGATGCCCTGGATATAATCCTGAATCTTCATGTCAACTTCTGTAACAATTTGTAAGGGCAGCCCTACAAATTTTGTTGGTGCTAGTATCTTTTTTATGCTACCTTTAGGGATCAAGTACTCTAGATTTTCACTCTAAGGATTGTAATTATGGGTTGCTAGCAAAGGGATTTCAGAGGTATTGGGAGAGCATGAGGGACAGCAGTAATAGTGTTACTAAATCAGTCCAGCATCTCTACAGCACATTGGAAGAATATGCGTGTCCTGGATAATTTTTACAACATAATTTTGCCTTGTGAATATTTTTGAGAAGATGTTCTTCAAAAGAATACAGAATAAGAACAATTCAGATGTGACAAAAATGAGACTGCATCCATGCTCTCACAGTCTTCAGGATTTGCAGTACTCTTTCGCTGGTGCTGTGAAGGCGAGCAAGCTTAAGCAGAACATAACCACGGAATGGGCTGTCAGCCCAGTCACCATCCCCTGAGGAAAACGTGGCAAGGCAAACGATGTCACAGTCTTTGTGTCGGTGAAAATGCAAACTAAAGGTTGCAGCATTTGCTTGGTCTTTGTTTAAAACACAGAAATTAGGCAAACAGAAAGCAGAAGGTACCTGCTGGATATGGTTGCTCTCCAACAGTTGCTGCATTAGTTGCATTGCTGGGACAGCTAATGCAAAGTTACCTTTTTTGTCCCTTGGCCTTTACCAATGAAATCAACGGTGATCCAGTGGCAGGTGCCTACGCTGTGTGCACAACAAAATCAAGTGGCATCTCTGCAGATGGAGGCTGTTTTCATAGAAGAAAGTCACTAAAGATGGATAACATGAAGAGGAGGAAATGAGTGTTGTGAGTCCTGCCAGTTGAGAGTGCCCCAGGTAAGCCATATACTTCTCAATTTCACTGCCAGCAAGCAGACTGTACAGGCATTTTGTACCAGCTGGAAAAACTCACCCCTCACCACACTTGCTTATTTCTAAGTATAGACACTGATGGGTCATCACCCAATAACTGTTAGCTCACCATGACTTATTAACACGGAGACTTCGAACCCAGGAACATTCCCACAAAGGCTGATTAATAACCACCTAACACACCTGCCCATTTTAGAACCCTCAGGATCACATTCCTCTCTTGAAAAGTTATGATAGATTGGCACAGTGTACTGCTTGACCTTAGTGCAACACAAACAAACAGTTTGTCTCTCTACTGTAATCAACCTCTACTTGTGTAGGAGCAAAAGCTGGCTGAAAGTGTCCAGAAACTCAACACATCACAGTCTCCTTGAATGTCAGGATAGTAAGAAATACTTTGCACTAATTTTCTGTCCTATTTTTCTGGGCTATTGAGCTCGGGCAAAATCCCCAGGAGTTTATACAGTTCATTATTGTAAAGGAAAAGAATAGCACAGGTAGATTAAAGTCAGTGGAGCTGCAGAAATAGCGTTAAAATTACAAACTGGTGGACTATTTATATATCTATACAGAAGGACACTTGAGAATATTTTCAACTTCCGCATGTGACCAGTCCCAGGGACTACTGCAGCCTTAATCTAGGCACATGCCTACAAATTTTGGCGACCTCTCACAAATTTTGATCTCAAGTACGCATAAGAGTGCTGACTGCTGTGCTGTGCTGCAGTTGTCTCACTACTCTAAAAGTCTACTCTGAACTAAGCTTCTATAAGACAATAATAATTTCCCATCATAATATGTCACCTTTTCCAACACGCATTAAGGAAGCAGAGCATTGCTTCTTTAAATGTAGTGGATACAAAACTATTTGATCCTATCAATAAGACCAACTGGAGTAGAAGCTGGAAGTCTATAAGGAGCAAGGTTTTGTTTGGTTTAAGATTCGTGCATGAACAAATTAATTGCCATATCTAGTAAATCTTTTGCAATACATGTTATAAATAAAAACCTATTTATTCATAACCTCACACCCTTGACTATGAATCATTCATATTGCCAGCCATCAAGCATTAAATAAACACAAAGATTCTGTCTTGACTGCAAGTAAAATCTAGTGTTCAAACACAAGAGCTCATTAGGCATATATATTTACAGATTCAAACACCTGAATTGTAATACTTTGCCCATTCAGTGCCATGAAACACATCAGATGCCTCTGAGTCTGTGGGATGTTACCCCAAGAGCCAGTCTCCCAGTCTGAGACACTGCACTCAGGTATGTCCCATGGCTAAAGAGATTAGTCCCAGCCAAGGGATAATCCAAATCAATTAGGGCTATTAGCACATCACTCACTCTTGCCCATCCTTAATTATAAAAGAAGCATCTCCTTTGGACCAAGAGCACAAGTACAGAACTCTTCTGCTTGGCCCGGGAATGACAGCAGTTTCAATACCAGAAGTCTGTTCTATCATTTGAGCAGAGCTCTGCTTCCCCATAATTTGTTTATTGAGCAAAAGATTCAGAGGATCCATTATTAAAGACATCTCTGTGAAGGCAATTGAAGAAGATTATAATGTTGCAGGGAACAGGAAAAGTAAAAGGGAAATGGGAGAGAGGCCAAACAATGACAGTCTTCTGCTCAGAGGTCTGCTTGTGATATCTCTTCAAGAGAAGAAATACACCGTGAATAAAATGTCCCAGGCAGATCCTGGTCCCCAGTCACCAGCTTCCTGCCCATCCCAACAAGAGCCCACAGGCAAGCCAAACTGGGAGCTGGAGATTAGTTGTGAGGCATGTTTCCAACACCACTGCCTCAAAGACCCCTTCCCAGCACCATGTGGTGATGGAGGAGGCCAAAACACTGTTGTCTGGCAACCTCTGCTGATGTTGTGGTCACTGGGAAGATTATAGTAACTCTTTCAATTCAGAAAAGCCCTGAGGTCTTCTAAAATGTAAGAGGAGCAAAAACTGGTCCAGTCAACTTCATAACTGGGGAACAGTGAGGAGGCTTACAGCGTTAACTTTTATATTTCTTCCCAAGAGCCCTGGGATAGCTGCAGGCCAAGACCCAGGATACTCTCTTTTTTGGGGGGAGGGTAAGAACAGGGTGTTGTTCTGATTTGTTGTTGGGTTTTGGTTTTTGGTTTGGTTTTGGGGTTTCTTTTGCAATCCTATGCCTGCTGCTTTTTGAGTGTGCTCTCTATGAGCTTGGGAAATAACTGTTCTTGGTGCAGGAATATGCCCAACTTCAGCCACACTACAGATGTAAAGAAAAGCCTTTATCCACACTGCCTCACCACCCCTGCTCTTGGTGAGGAAGAACAGACAAAGCACAGTTTCTTCAACCCTTTCTCCAAACCAGTAGCAGTAAGACAGGAGAGATCTGAAGGCCAAAATTGCTTTAGAGGCACACACAAACGTGCGCTCTCCTGACCACAGATATTTTGAAGAGAACAAGCTTTGTCTGAAGTCTGGGCAGCTCAGCCGCTGATGCAAACACATGGATTCTATCTGGATGTGAGCACTTAAGCTTCATCCTTATAAATTTTGACAGTTTGCTCAACTCGGATGCAGCATGTACTGAGTGCCAAATCAAGCACAAATTCAGGCGGTCAGAAGCCCACTGTGCTTGGCACATGACTTCCCATCTCCAGCACTGCCAACAGGGCTCTCAGCAGAGCATGTGCACATGGCTTGGTGTGTATGCCAGATGGCAGGGACAGCTCCTCCATCAAAATCCATCTTGGCAATATCTGGCGCTTCGCCGGAAGAGGCCAGGTGACATTCCGCAGCACTGGAGCACTTGCAAGATTCTAGTCAACCTTTTGGCAAAGGACCAATAAATGACATTAACTCGCTGGATGAGTTTTATAGAGATTCACTTTCCTGACCTCACCAGCTGTGTCTCCTAGAGAGTAGGGGCTTTTTGTCTTGGTTTGCTGAAAATAAGGAATGCCATACCATAAAACCAGCCATAAATCCACAGTTCTTCCACAGGGATGGTTTTATGGACAAGTTCCAAGGAAAAATTCAGAGAAGTATGCAAGAACTGCTTTCTATTAATCAGGTTTAAATGGTTGTACAGAATATCTACCTCCGTAGAATTTTTCTTCCTCAGCTCAAAACAGTTTAAAATTTTGTTTTTCAAAGGGTGATATAAGGGATAATGAACAGAAGGGAACCCTTCCTACTGAGTTCATTGGTTTGTAATCCAGCTACCATGATAGCTAATAACCTAGATTTAAGGAACTCCTGTTTTCTTTCTTCCACAATTGAATTACAATTTTCTTCTATGATATACAATGCCTAAGACAAGGCACAGAACTCTGGAACTACCATAGATGTGCTGAGGTTATGTAAACTTTGATTCTATCAGTTTGACCTACTGGTTATTCTACTATTGCCTTGTACTAGGCTCTGTATAAAGTCATAACAAAAGATCTGTCAGGATGTAAATCTCACAAGTCAACGAATGTATTTCTGTTTCAGTTTTGCTTGCTAGTAGATAGATTACAGAAAATTAAATATATATTATGCTTCAGTAGAGAATTTACCCACTGTTGTGAGTAACACCAAAAAGCAGAGTGTAGATCAGTAGATAGGCCAGAAGAGAAAAATCTCTGGTCACTTAGGTACCACTTGTGGTTCATCAAAAAGGACTGCTACTGCTTAGGAATTCTCATCAGAAAATGACTATTTATTCAAATGGAATGTGTTACAAAAGAAATGGTGCTGATTCAATTTTCTCTATACTTTAAAAAAAATTTAGAAGGTTTCAATCAGCACTTTGTCAGAACAGTTTTTAGTGCCTAATTCAGAAATGACATTTTGGTTGGAAATATGAGCTCATTGAAATTTATAACCAAACATTACTTGAAAATGAACTACTATTTAATTTCAAATTGGCCTGATCTTTTTATCAACCCTTCTTACCACTCTCTGACATTTGGTTCAGGATATTTTCCAAAATACAGGCTTTTCAAAGGAAGATGCAGACAACCAGTTTTTACTTTAAGCAAAGAAGAAAAAAAAAAATTTCATCTCAGTTCTGATTATTCAGCTGCATGGCAAGTAAAAAAGAAAGTTTATTTGATTTTTTTGCTGGTTTTACAAGTTGAGTCATCCAGCCAGTCAAAAAACAGTTCAGAAAGCAGATGTTCCCATTTTCTGCTGAAACTTGGAGACATTCAATTGAAATTCCACAGAACAGCCAAGCTGTTAGTATCACACTTACTATCACACTGGAAAAATGTGAATTAGAATTACACATATATCAATTCATTAGATGGCTGGAAAGAAAACAAACACGCAATAGTTACTCACTGGAGTCTAAATGCAATTGTCACTAATCACAGTGAGGAAGAGAGATTAGGAACTTCGCAGCTGCTGAGACAAAAGGAATAGTGTATTTCTCAGGCCAAAATAAGGTGATCAACATGTCTTTATCAAAAGTCTTTGTGACATAATAGCTTCCTCATTATACTAGTCTCATTGAGAGCAAATGTAAAAAGATATACCTGGTTCCAGTCTTGGCACAGAAGCTGAGCATTTTTCTATCACACCAATCACTGTAGAGTGGAAGAGGAGACTCAGCCAGTAAAAAAAGGTTATGCTTTATGCTATGTGTCTGAAAAGCCCTGTCTATCTATTGTTCACTTTTATTCTTCATAGGCAGATTTTACACCTGCTTTCTGCTGCTCAGAACATGAAACACATTTGCTTGAAAAGTAAAGCAATAATCTGAAATAAAAAAGACACTGAGCAAAAGTATGATTGAACATATCAGACCTGATTTACAACAATACACAGGTTATAGAGGATTTACTAAAGATTTGCCTTCTACACTTGCTGTAGGAGGTAAATGGCAACTGGTTTAAAATCTGTTTCCTTGCATTTACTTGATTCCTCTCACTTACTCTGATGTTGATTTCAAGCAAAAGAGAAAGCCGCTAATGCCGTGGAATGATCACTTTTTTTTTTTTTGTGAGGAGGCAGGAGAAAGGGATTTCAGGTGGTTTTCTTCTTCTTTTTCTTTTTCTTTTTTTTAAGCTTCAATAATATTCATGACCTTCAAGTTTTCTGACCTTCCTAAACACTGCTGAAGTGGTGGCAATCTGTATCACTTCAGAGGCACTGAGAAAAGCTCTGGACTAAAAATGATTAGTGCACTAATTGTGTAAAAGGAGAAGCACACAGTCTTGCAGTGCCCTGTTTGTGGTGTTTGGCAGATGCTCTTCATCATCAGGGAGCAGACTCCCTGGGACCTCGCCTGTCAGTTGGCCTCAAGTCACCATTACTGCAGTCAAGCACATCCTATACCCCCTCCCACAAACTGATCAAACTTTGAAGTAATTTCAACAACCTTCAACCACAGTACTTTCTTTTGGAGTAGTTCTCCAGAAACTGCACTGCTTGCAAATGTACTTTATCACTCCTACAGTCCTCAGGAGAGCCATCTGTGAAACTACAGGTTTTCATGGATGATTTGACCTAAAGCTAAGTAATTTTGTTTGTAGGGTTAGTGTTCAGCCACAGCTCCACTAAGGAAGCTGGGACAGATTAAACCATCCAGAACCCATCTACAGAAGGAGCTTCATGTGCAGCTGTGACACCACAACTTCAGTCCTCCAGTCCTTCAGAGGCAAGTCTGGAAATGGCCACTGAAGCACCCATTGTACAGGCACAGCAAACATCCCACCACTGCGCAACAACCTCACAGACATTAGCTACAGAGCATTTTTCTGATTCTGTCTTTCTGCAGGAACACAGGTGGTAGAAGATCCTCCACTCTACTGGTGTAAATATCTTCTCAAATGAGATCCCATCTGCTCAGGCCTGCTATGGAGTCCAGCCAAAGTCTTAAGTTCCAGGACCAGCTCTCTTTTCATGATCTGGCAGAAACCAGATTTACTGATAGGCATTTGCACATTTTATAACTTCTGTGAACGTGAAGCAGGCAATTGGAATGACAAAGGATGGTTAGGACAGCATCTTAAAAAGCACAAAAGGGGACAAAAAATAATTGTATGTGGCAGAATTTATCACCTCTCCAGGGAAAAGCTTTTGCCCTCTTGATCCAAACTACCTTCTGACATTGCACCTTACCTTCATCTCAAGTTTTATAAAAAGTTACCCAGTGGACCACTGATTATTTAAAAGCACTGAATTAGATGATACACGCCTGAACTTTTTCCTTTTAACACCTTCCCCTGTTTTTGGAAGCTTTTCTTGCTCATATACACATCATATCCAATTTATCATGGGGTTCACAGATGCAAAGTCAGCAATGGATTTCACTTTGTGGATCTCTTTATTTTTTGGAGAATTCATTTTCAATTAAAGAAATAGAGAAGTGTTGAATCATCTGTCATATATCTACAGAGTGCACCAACTTGTTCTGCTCAGCATACAGGTAATGGGGAAAAATATATTGAGCCAATGAATTTAAATAACTTAAAACAGAGGAAAAATAACAAGTAAATGTAGAAGCTTACAGTTAATCTTTTAGCACTCTCCCATTTTGTTTCTTCAGTGGCAACTTCTAAAACGGATGACTGGAAGCAAATCCCTAAACAGCTAAGTAGCAGTCAAAGAGTTTTAGGCATTTTAGTGAATTTTAAACTAAGATTCAAGGGGCTGTCTCTGAGCCTGACACACAGTTATCTTGCATGTTAGTAATTCAACATACTGCTTATGAAACTGGCATCCACCAATAAAGCCCTGTACTTTGCAGAGCTACATATTAGTCACAAGTCCTATTTATAAGGCTTTATGTATTCACCCATTAATCTGGTTGCCCAAAGACTATGATTTTTTTAAAATGCTCTAAGTTTCATCCCTAGTTACTGACGTGTTTTATATAACCTAAATGGTGCTCAGGTAACCTGCATTTGCTTGATGAAAGCTGTGTGCTCCCAGGAGCCTTACGCTGCATGGGCCCCCAAGCACTTCCTGCAAATCCCCAGCCAAAGGTCTTGTGCTCAGTTTGACTGAGCCTTACAGTGCAGCCCTTTGCAATGTGTTCTCATCCAGCTGATGCCCTTTTCTTGCAGCAGAGAAGGGTGGTCCTTTGCAATATGAGTAAATTTAGAGTATTCCTTGAGTTCACATGGAACTAGATTTATTGCCTGTTGCTGTAAGTTTTTTGTATTTAAGTTGTTTGCTTTAGCAATTGTTATTCTTTGTTTTTTCTTAGTTTAATATGGAGTTAAAGGGTATGAACTTGAAACCGGGAATAAATGTGCATTTGACATCCTGCTTGCTGCTTTTACTTCTTATTTCTATGTGTAACAGACAAACTGCTTCTTTCTGCAAATTCTTTTGCTCATAATTGGCCATTACAAATACTGTTAATCGAGAAGCTGGCTTGGAAAATAGCATTTTTTTAATATTCCCCTTTGAATCCATTGCACAGTTATTGCATCCAATTAATCTTAAACTAAAAAATCTTTTTGTTGTTATTGTTGTTGTTGATATGAAGATGTAAAAGTAGAAAGCTTCTAATTCTGAAATATATGACCCAGTCTTCATGAGTCCTATTTTTTCTTCAGTATTTAGTTCACCATAAGTAAAGCATTTATAAATTTGTCTCTGACTGAGCTGTTTTAAAGACCTTGGGGGCATGCAGAGATACTTGGTCTATACTTTCAACCAGTTAGATAGTAGATACATGCTAATGTTCTTATCAACTAGCAGTCTTGAATTACATTATAGTCACTTTTGTTTAGAATTCAATGCCAAAAGGACTGGTTATGGGGGTATTAGAGTTTGATATGTTTGCCTGTCTTCCACTGAAAAATTGCTTTACACAGAAAGTGAAAAGTTCTTCAAAAAGAAGGCAAGGAGTACTGAACTCGCTTCTCACTCTGTTATTTGGCTTATTGCAACCTTGCAAAATTGTCATAAAAATTTAGCAACTAAAAATCAAAATAACTCTTCTTTATTAATATAAAAAACATTAAAGGGGAGTGGAATCTAAAGTTACTTTACTTATTTTGCTCTATTCACTACCTCTCGCTCACTATCTACCATCTACTGAGAGTTTGCAAGGATGTTTTATCACCTCCATCAAGATACAAAAACTTCTCCCAGTTTCCCCCTGAGCTGAGTCACTTTTGACCTGGTTACTTTCACTTTATTTCCAAAATAGTAGATGCTAATGCATCAAGTTCTGTACTCTTCAGACTTGGTAAGATAACTTTGAATGAACAGGATTGCATAATAATGCTATCACTAAAATAGAAATACTTGTTTCCAACTCATCCTAAATAAAAATATTTTGCATTACACTGACGGCATTTATTTTTCATTTTTAAATTATCATAAATTTACACCTTTTAAATTTTATATCTCAAGCTTTAAATAGGCAAGTGATTTTCTACTTTCTGTTTTCTGCCAATAGATGGCAGGTGAAGCTCTAGAAAATTATTCACTTGATACAGCATGAGATAACCTGTAGTTTGAAAGTACATAGCCAGCTGTAAATCACTGCTCTCTGATACCTCTGTAGAAGTGATCATGACTTAGTCCTAGCCCATCCACCTTGCATTATAAACCTTAGTCTAAGTTTAGGAATAGCTCCATGTTGTATGTAAAACTCTTCGTTCTTCTTTCTTTTGTCCTACTCCATTAGGTCAAACTGAAGTTTGTGCACACTGGCTTTCTCTCTTGTTTGAGGAGGTATTGTCAGAGCAGTGTAGCAGCTGTTCCATTCATTCGGGGTCTTTAGACTGAGCTTTCTGTAACTAAACAAGAAATCTCTGCATCCATACACATGTCAGAAATCACACCGATTATAAGCTGCAACAGAACAGCTTAAAGCTCAGGCTTTGATTTCCAGTTCCATAAAAGCTAGAAACACTAGGAGGGAGTGCAGGAGGAGAGAGAGGCTGGTGGCAGAAAGAGCCTACTACACTGACAAAGCTTATTCGAATATACTTCATTAAGGATGCTCCTAATGTGATAATATAATTCTTCATATATGATGCTGCATTTTTTTAAATCCATTTGCTTCTTCTGAAACACAAAAGTGGGAGGGATTGAATCTTGTTTACATACAAGCTAAAAGCATACGGTGCTAAAAGTCACAATAGAGTGGTAAAAAAAGATAAATATTTTCTTCTGCTCGTGTTATAATGATTTTAAAGACAACAAGTAATATGTTGTAGTCAATTAATTGTAGGATCTAATTGAAAAATGAATAGAAGTGTGCATAAACCACAGGGTCTGAGGACTGCAGAGCACAAAAGGATACCTTTCCCTCTAGGCAATCTGCATTAGTAAATGTACATTATTTCTCTTGCAAAATGATTTCCTGAAATCAGTCTGCCTCATAACTGCCCTGCTGTTACTGGCAGTCTAAGTATTGATGACTAAATGACCATTAGAGCTCAGCTGGTTCTTGTATATATCACAATATCTCCTCCAGGCTGACCGAGTAGACAAATTTGATTGCTCTCATCCCTGCATGGCAGCCTTGATGATTTCTATTAATTCACTTCATTCAGTAATCCTTACATTTTTATAAGTTAATTTGGTTTTCTGAGCTCCACTTCTAAGTGTAATTCTCAGCATGTATTCCACTGTATTTGGTATCTTCCACTGATTTGCTGGCAACAGCAAACCCAAGGTCATCAGGAAGCATTGATGGTTAGACACTGAGCAACGATGATCATGCAGCTCAGTCAGTGACTATTAATCACTCTCTACCAGCCATGTTACAGAAAAGAAGGGAAGATATCTAAAGCTGCTTCAAATTAACA
Organism: Dicrurus megarhynchus; assembly: GCA_013399195.1. Classification (NCBI taxonomy): domain Eukaryota; kingdom Metazoa; phylum Chordata; class Aves; order Passeriformes; family Dicruridae; genus Dicrurus; species Dicrurus megarhynchus. Next base: position 2,138,898 of record VXAD01004646.1, on the reverse strand, counting down.
ACTCTCCAGTGAACTGGGGAAGTTCAGCAGCATATATCATGACCAAAATAAATTACAAAACCTAATTTTGGATGACCAATTTAGGTGCCTTAGTCTTTCTAGTCCAAACAACAAAGACAGGACAGCTGTTTGAATAACCCTTTGCAGGAAACACTTGACTACACAGGAACATGAATTTCCATCTCTATCACCTCAGGCAAATACCCCAAATAAGACAACATGAACGACCCCTTCAGATACTGTACCTGTCACTGAATGTGAAACAAATGGATGCAATTAACAAACAAATTCCCAAGGGCCCGGTCACAGCATGCAAAACCAGCACACGACCACAGACTTGACAGTAACACAATGCTAAGCTGCACATGACTTTGACCCTCAAATAACAGACAGCACATCCTATCACAACTATTTAATAATCAGACTGTCTCAAAGCTACGCATTTGCCCTTAGCTTGCCTTTGCTTGGAGCCTCTCTCCCTGAAGAGTAAACTTTTCATTCAAACCTCAACTGAGAGCAGCCTGTAGTCAGTGAAACTGCAGAGAAAGGTCTGTAAACAATACCTGCTCTGTGGAGAACAAGCTGACCTTTATAGATGTTAAACAAAACAAAATGGGTTGATTGATGCTGGGCAGTACCTGCTCTCCAAAATATTAAAACCAAGAAAGTCAGTGGAAGGTTAGTTTATGAGCATACAGTGTGATAAATTATGTCAGTGGGTGGTGGGGTAGGGAAGGGGAAAGCATGATTTGGTAAAATATTTAGGGCAAAAAGCCTGTGTCCTCAGCAGGAAAAGGAAAAAGCGTGTAATGCTGTAACTTCCGTTAAATGGAAAAATGCCCAAACCTGTGTTATCTAGAGCAGTCAGTTGCTGAAGTCTCCATGACTCATTTTTTAAAATTCTGATTAACACAGTAAGATGTGGTATGTTTTTTACAATAAGAAATCTATTTGTAAACTCCGATAGATAACCACAATTTAGCCACAAATGTGTAACTAATATAGAGAAGGACAATCTAACCTAGACAGAATCATGGAATCACTTATGTTGGAAAAGGCCCTTCAGATCACCAAGTCCAACCCTAACCCAGCACTGCCAAGCCCCCCTTAAACCCCTCAGTGCAACATCCACAAGTCTTTTACCTCCGGGGCTGTCAACTCAACCACTTCCCTGGGCAGCCTGTGCCGATGCTTTATAACCCTTTCAGTGAACAAATCATTACTAATATGCAATTTAGGGAGTAATTTGAGGTCGTTTCTTCTTGTCCTGACACTTCTGACTCGGGAAGAGACTGATACCTACCTCACTACAACCTCCTTCCCGGTAGTTTTGGTTTCAGTCTGCCTGTGTCTTGTCAAGCCCTACAGCTCCCACCCAGTGGTAACAGGACACAAGCAGTTATTTACAGACAACTACAATACTGTCTCTGAAGCAAAAGGCACAACCCCACAGCACCTTTCCCATACTGTAAACTAGGACCTAACCATGTAGTGAAAGCAATGCCCAGGACAGAATACCTTACTACAAAAACATTTATGCTCAAAATGTAGTGCTGTCCTTGTCATGTGTTTTATATGCTTTATCCGTGGTTTCTAGAAGACAGCAAAAATGCCTTTGGACAGCAGAGGAGCTATCTGACATTAGAGTTAGTTGCAATGCAGGATGACTTGGAGGAAGTTAAGGATCATATTATGATTATGCAAGAAATCTGCTAAGGATCTGGGATGAAAATGTTGAGATCACTGGTGTCAAGAGGCATTTTGACTTCAGTGGGACCGGCATCTCTCCCTGGCTTTTAAGCAAAAGTAGAAACACGTCTATGTCCAAAAAAATAAGTTAATAATCAACACATTATAGACAATTCTGTCTAAAGTGAGGAAGAGCACCCTGCTAAGGAAACACGAAAGTGCAAGTACACATCTTTGGACTGGCTATTAGGTAAGGTCTGAACAAAATTGTGGGGAGAAAAAATGACTATTCAGACAACTCCCAAAAGCAAACCTATGATCACATTAGGAATCTGTGTTAAAGGGACCACGAAACTTGTGAAACCAGTGCAGCAATGTGTAAAGATAGGAGGGAGAAATAAGAAGTTATCCAACAATAAACACATTCAGAAGATCAGCCACAATACTTGTTGACGTGGACTGATTTTCAGAGATTTTGAGATGAGTTTGACGGATGCTTGGGATCACCGAATATCAAGGAAACTTACTTTATTTCTGTGCACTATCTAACACACTGCATAGTACGCCTTACGTTTTAGCTGCAGACAAATTATTGAAAACTTTTACATTTTCCTGGTTACAAACTTAAACTATTTACCATTGGTGTGGCCTCTGTGAAATCCATCAGGAGGTCACCTGGCTCCAAAGCAAATGTACTTCCAGCATCTGTGGAACTCTAAAGGCAAAAAAGAAACCCACATTGGAAAAAAAAACCATTTAATTTCTGTAATTTTGTTGGTTATTTTTGTTGGTTTTTTTTAATTTCTTAAAGCACAGATTGACAAATGGATTTAAAATTTCACATCGTGTTTTTTAAGGTATGGCTACTCAGGAAAGATAGACAACAAAATGATGCACCTTTAAAATCAAAGTGATTAATCCTGATCCACTTCCCCCTAATGCTGATGCTTACGGATTTTAGTTGGGTCTTGGAGCAGGCTCTCAATACTTCCTTACACAGCAAGTTAAACATATCACTACAACTCTGCATTAAAAACTACTCTCAAATGCAGAATTACTCCATCTAGGGAAAACCTGTTCCTCACAGCTCCCTCCTACCCTTCCTGAACCCTCTCCCAGGGGACCTAAGTTCCTCTCTTTGTGTGTTACCTTGCCACCGGGCGAAACCTGTGTTTGTCCTTCCGATGTTTGTGGCGTACACGTTTTCTGTGACCCGGGAGATGCTGATGACACTGGTGTTGATGCTGCTGCTGCTGCTGCCAGTGCTGGAGGAAGGTCATCTTCATCACTGCCATTGATAAAAGCAGACAGATTTTCTCATTAGAAAATGCCACTGGACTTTTGACTGCACTTGTGTCAGAGGAGGCACTGGTAACCTGTATGTCTGCTGTAGTGCTCTGAAGTGAAGCTCCATTTACCCTTCCTTCTGTAATGCAGCTACCTTTTCAAGTAAATTAGATTTTTTTTTTTTAAGCTTTAAAAATTCCTTAAAGATGGATTGGCTAGGTACCTCTCATCTGCAAATGGAAATCCTATGGTTATTAGGTGCAAGTAGCATTTCTATGGATTATATATATAAGCATAAATGAACTGACTAGATGTTAGTCCACTTTAATGTTTATTCTTTTCTATGGAGGCTGGCAGCATTGATAAGAACAGATATGGTCACATCCATCCATGGATCTGACTGCTTCAATGGCTTCAGACAACGGTAGATTTGACACCCATTACGGAGCTAGTCTGTGCTGCTATTTTCAAACTGTTTTCAAGGAATTTGATTGACTCCAAAAAGGATGTCTTTAGAAACATTCTTGTGAGGGTGTCTTTTTCCTGTCCCATTTATTCCATTTACAGAGCAAACATTTTATATAAGATGAGGTTGCATGCTTCCCCTGGGCTTTAGGCCGTCAAGCTGAACTCTTTCCATCTCACCTACAGTCACTACTAAATGAAAGCCAGTAAAGAATGTTATACCTTCATTTACTTTTGCAGAACCACATTGACTATAAATCACTGGGATCAGTCAGCCCTGAGACAGGATGTTTCCAATTGTTAATTGCAATTGGATGGAGGTAAACAGAGTTGTAATTTGGCCTACGGAAGCCTTATTACTGGGAATGATGTGTGAAAAGGAAAGACTACAGATTGACAGTTTAATGCACAGTGAAAAATAATGAGAAAAATTACTTCTCATAAAACAGCACCAATTTTAACTACCAATTAGGTACTCACAGTGCCTACAGAAGCCTGCCACGCCAGCTTGACAGATACTTCCAGAACAGAACTGTACTTGATTTAGTGCCACTTGAAGGCAGCATGCCTGGGCTACACAAAAAACTGCAAAACTACATGACATACAGGTTACACAACCTTATGGTAGGTTGCCTAGCAATGTTTTTGAATTATGATAAAAAGTTTTGGTGATTAATATTATCTTTTTCAAACTTCATTTTTTATTTCTTCTGGGTAAGGATAGAATCCAGCACCACATCATGCACACTACACAGGTTTTATGCTGGAAAGAAAACGTGAAATCTTTTGGACCTGTTGAATAGACATTTTATTAATGTAACAAGCCCAGAGCTGGGTTGTTGACCTCGTTAATCTCTCTTTCAGAAACATGTAGCTGACAATTTCCCAGTCCTTGATCCCTGCTCTCAGCAGGAATACACTGGCACCCTCCCCATCCTTGCTGGGTAAAGCTGCTCTGGTGTATACAAGGAAGAGGAAAAATAAGGGTAAGGGTCGATTTATCAGTCATCAATCTATCAGCACACTAGCTGTAAGACTGAGAATTGGCCTTCACTGTATTACTTCCACAATAATCCTTCACTCTTTCTTCACATTTCCCATATTTGCATTCCAGATACAAGATAATTTAAATTGAATAGAATTTGGGTTTACAAAACGAAAAAAAATTGAGGCCTGAATTTTTAACTAGGTAGTCTTTGGCCCTACACATGGCCACAGCATAGGTGACACCTATGGTTTATCTGCTGTTCCTCACACCTAATACTGGACAACTGAAAATCCACATGGGAGCAAGACACGTTCAAAACCATTCATCAAAACTTCATCAATCAAAAAGTGATTGTGTGTTTCCACATGCCAGTCTTGGCCTCTTGGACAAATACCAATTTGGCTAATAGCTAATTTTCCTCCTAGCTTCAATTTGACTCATTCTTCTATTTCTTCTCATTAATAACTTTTCAGTTTTGGTAATGCAGATTGTTAAAAAGACAAGGTTCTTAACAGTGAAACAGAAAATAACTACATATTGATATTTATTAGAATCCTTTCGAAGAGACTGGAAAGAATGTTGATATATATTTACTGACATTAGAATATTGAACTCCTGGAGGGACTAAAAGTTGCCATTCCACACAGAAAGCATACATATTTTTTCTTCATTATGGCTTTGGTATTCTTGTACTAATAAGTTTATGCTGACATTATCCTTTTTCCCCCAAGTTTTTGGTGGCCTTGTCCGTCTTTTCATGGAAGGACAAATCAACACGGACTTTCACTTCTGCTCAGTACTTCACATCTCTAGAGACTTTCAAGTGGAATGAATTATGTGTAAATGGGATGCCAAAGCCCTGATCACTCTTGCCAGGACTAAGAGAATTAGCTTTGCTGGCTGTAGCTGTAGCAGGCTCAGCAATTTCTTCATGTGACAAATCATAGAGAGGGTGGGTGTGCTTTCTGAGAGGGAATGGCTCACAGCACAGCTTGATGCCCCAACAACTAAAGACTGTTTTCCTCATTTTGCAAATGGGATTGTAATGAAGCCGACATAGCAGCTTGCTCCAGCTCACACCAGGTCTCTGACATTTCACATGGTAAAGAGGTTTTTAATTCCTAACCCATGAGCTCAGGAAAAGGTGGATGGCCTGCAATTGGCAGCCTGCAATTCAAAAGGTTAGCAACTGCATAGGAAAGACAAATTCATTTTGTATTAAAAGCTTGAAGATTCTCAGTGATGAAAGGAGTGGTATCAGTATAAGATCATTATCATGTAATTGCACTCGTGCCTTTCAGAAGGCATAGCTAGAGCAATGATTAGCGTCCCCTTTCATTTTCAGCTGTAGTAGGCAAAACCACGAAGATAGTGCTGTATGTTACTCACAAACTGTACTGCCTCGTTAACTTCCTCACACGAGGAGCTTTAACCTCCTGCTTTTCTGTAGGGACACTTGTTGGTGTAGTTTCAGGTCTCACTGGAGCTGGACTTCTAAAAATAGCAAGAAAAACATATGTCATACAGGCTCTATTTAAACTACTTCAGGCATAACGACAAAGTTCTAACTCATCAACACTTATTTATCTTGCAAAGTGGCAAGTGCCCATTGAAGTTCATCCTTTTGTTCCATTTATAGTTCACAGGCCAGTGTGCATGTACAGAAAAGGATGTGTGAACTCACCCTCCTGTGCTGGGCATGCCATTTATAGAAGCAGCCACTGGTTACAAACACAGAGCCTATGTGAAAGACCGTGTGGAAATGTCACTGTTTCCAAAATACCACGTTTTAATAACAGACCAGCAGTTCAGTCACATTAAAAATATTTTTACAAAACATATGTTTAACAAAAACTATTTTATGAATTGTGAAACCTGTTCTTCTTAAAATAGTTTTTACCTGAAATGAAACATTATCCTTCCACATTTGAAAGAGCAGTTCAAGGGAAATGAACTAATGGATTTGATCCAAGAAAAATGATCAAATCTTTTCCTACTTGCTAAAAAAAAGCAAAACTCAGACATGTTTCAGATGCTCATTAATGTGAAATACATCTGCAGAGCTCCAGCAGAGGACAGATATGGCAGTGAGGAGGTCCACATGAAAGAATCTTCTCCTTAACCGTTTATCGGTAGAATTAACTCAGGCTTCAATACAACAACCTTAAATACTAAATACAAGTTCCTCATGACCTTGGGAGGAAACCGTTTCAACCAAGAACTTGAGGGGCATGAAGACACATGAAACATCTTAAATACTGCTTTTATTTGAAGAAACAGGTTATGATTAAATACACTATAGGTGTACTATAAACATAGTAAATATGCCAAACATTACAAGAGTAATTGGAAAGTCCTGATTAACAATTTGTGAAGTGGTATTCTGCCATCTAATCTTAAGTCAGATTCTAATTTAGCAACTTGAGCAGTCCTACTGATTGCTGGTGGGATTGCTCGTGCACTGAGGTACATTCCACAAATGGCAAAAGTTTTTCAAGTCTACTTGCATTGTATTAGCTTTCAAAAGCCTTAATAAGACATGCATGTGTAATCTTCACAATTGCAGATGCCTCTGATGCCCCTTTGTGTTTTAGGCTTCATTAACTCTCTTTCATAACTTCTGAACCTGCTGTCCAGCTACAGCAGAGCCTACTGAGATGGCACAGCCTTCAGGTTATATATTCAGTTTTCGTAAATTTTTTTAGTCTTTGGAGAGGTCACAGAGCATAAGATGGAACAATGGAAAATATTAAAGTACAAAGGGCATAAATAAATCATAAACCAAACTACTAGTACCACTTCTCATGAAACAACTTTTGTCAATTATTTTCCTGCAATTTGTTCCCATTAATTTCAAAAAGTTAGAAAAGATTTCGAGAAATTAGTAAAGATAGCAGTAAGATTCATATCTTTCCTTTTCCCCAGGTCAAACTTCAGGGCCAGTCACTTATATAACAGATTTCTCAATGACATTAATGCAGAACAATCCAGCCAGATATGAAGATCTTTTGCTGAGTTTGTTAGGCTATTAGGCTGGCAAATAAGGGGAAGATGAGCAAAGAAAAAGCAAAACCCAAATCATCTGTTTTAGTCTTGAATTCAGTTTATCTGACCTGGATATCTGTGAATCAACATCATTATGGAAGCTCCCAAGGTCATTTTCATCAAGTCAGACTTCAGATTTGAAGACAATTGTAGCTCTTCTTTTGCTGAAGCAAAGGTAGCTTTTGACTACTGAAAAAAATTACTAGTTCCATTTACCCAAAGTGATTTCCACCTGAAGTCTGACATAAGCAGGATAAATATTTTAAGACACATTAAACAACTGATAGACAAATTCTGAAGGGGTGTGAATGAACGTATTTATTATGTCATTATATTCAGTTCAAGTATATTAGCTGACATTCTTGCTCTGTATTGAGTGGCCTTCACAGCTTTCCAATAATTTTGTAAGAGGGTACCTTACAAATTTTAAACCTTTTCATCAACTCAGTGAGAGCAGAAACAAAAATAGTGATATAAACTGCTTGAGTTGAATAATATTTCCTCAAAGTGGTAGCAAGCGATGCACTAATGCTGTGAAGGGGTTCAAGAAACAGCAGAGTATAGAACAGGAAAACTGGTAACAAATCTATTTCCAGTTCATGGGTACTTCAAATTTCTCAAGACAACATTATAATCTGTAATGAAAGTAAGTCAGATACTTTCACACAAAGGAAGATTTGCAGTGATAATTTCAGCTCTTTTACTATGTTTCATTTTACAAAGCCTATATATCACCTTTGGAATATCATGGTTTTTAATTTAAAGAAAAAAAAAGGGGACAATTTGGGGCTTTGGAAGCAGTTATTTCAATTGCCACGATCAAATTTTTGTTTGAAAAAACGTAGTGCAATTTTGTAACTAAAGCAGTTTGTGACGACTTTTATGTAACTCACTTATGTGAAAAAAACGTGAAAATATTTAAAATTCTAAGTCTGACAGTGCTGAAAAAAATATTTAGCATGGAAAATTTCACTCAACTGTAAATAAAAGATTTAAGATACAAACAGCACCTACTCTCTAATCCAATAAAAAGGTGAAAAACTTATTATTTTCCTTTGAATGCTTCAGATTTTCAAGTGGGAAAAAAAAGGTCAAATAAACATTAGACACACCTACTTCTTTTTGGTCATTGTATTTGCTCAGATGAACTTTACTTCTGTTTTGTATCACACCAGTAAAGTATTCCACTCACTTATGTTGCAAAATCAATACCATTTTAAAAACAAAATCTTCTTTCCCATTATGATAAAATTTTGCCATAATTTTTGTTAGAGGCTGGAGGCAGTGACTACTTTTCCTCTGATATTTATCAGGCCTCTGGGGGAGACACAAGCACCATTTATTGCACATTTTGAGAAGCTGTGGGTTAGGTAGGATGTAAATTTAAGTGACCTCTGAATGAAAAGGATCTGTGCCAATGCCTATACCCAAAGAGATCATTAGCACGAGATGAAATGTTAGACTTGTTCTCGCCAACTGCAGAGCTGGATTTTTGCCCTCATTAAAACCTTGCTAGGTTACCTCTTTCCACACCAGACTGAAAATTCCATGACAGCTCCTGTTTCATCTCCAAACACTCTTCCCCAGTCTGAACTTGCTCAAAACTGTTGCTACTCTCTCATCAGCAACTAGATACAAGAAGTGCTCAGTTTGATCAACCACAGAGCCTGATCCGTGTTTTAAAAATGGCAGGCTTTTAATATCACAGAAACTCTTAAAAAAACCCTTATTGATATTCCAGAAAAAGAGGCAGAATAACTTCTGTTATTATCCTTTGATTTCTACAGCCAGAATTCTTATATGGAAAGATGTGATTTTTGAAGAGAAGCCCTGTAATTATTTCAATTATTTAAATAGAGTGATTATGTGCAGATATCACCATTTCAAGTTTGCAGTCCTGTATAAATTACAGAGCTATATAAACTGCTGTGGTGCTGTACAAACTATATAGCTTGAGAAAAACCCAAAGTGTTAAAGGATCAGTGGGACTCAGAATTAGAATGAAAAAGAAAATGTACACTGTATTACAGTTCCTTTAAAAGGCTCTTTTTCAAAGTCATTAATTCATAGGACACCTTTTTCCTGTAACAGTACCCAACCACTACTGCATATAAATGAAGGTACTGAACCAAGACAGAGTTACTTAATGACCTGGCACCTTACATAAAAATCTGTCACTTCCTGGTGAGAATGACAATAACAACCACGAATGTCAGCAGGCAGTGGCAGGTCATCAGAAACTGCCTGTGCACTGAGAGCCCTGGCACACTCCTGAGCCACAGCCAGCACACTCTCCTGAACTAGCTTCAGCCTGTTTCACAAGCCTGCACAGCAACACAAACGTGACCTAGAGAGAGATGCCCCCCAAACCCAAGGAGTCTGTTTTGTTCTCAGAGTAGCAGCCAAGGAGACTGAAACCAAAACTGCTCACAAAAAATAATAAAAAAAAAAAA
>VXAD01004646.1:2111591-2128930 GCA_013399195.1 Dicrurus megarhynchus | reverse complement strand
AAAAAAAAAAAAAATTACACTGTGAATCATTTCAAGTGACCACAGATGTACACTGGTTTAGCTTGACTCTTCCTAGCAGACATGCATGTGCTCCTGCTGAGGGCCTCTGGGTGTCCCACCCCACCCTGGCTCAGTTTGCAGGGCTGAGGCTGCACTGCTCCTGCACCACCCCTTTGTGTACCGTGGCTTCCACACACTGACACGTCTTCCTCGTCCCCTGCTTTGGTGGCTCTGGGCAGACCTCCATACTTGTTTGAAACGTGGCAAATGGGCCATGTGGGAGCAAATGATTGTCCACCTAATAAACTGAATGGCATTAAATAAATTCTCTTACCCTGGAGGACCCAGTTCAGGATTTTAAAACCACCAAAGTCTGCTGGGGGAGCACAGTTCCTGCATTTGTCTTTAAAAGGCTTTATCCTCTTTGCTTCTGTTTGTGCCTATTTTGTCATCCGGAGCAATCCCTCTCCCTGTGTCTTCCCAGACTGATGCCAAGAGATAGAGGCTAAAAGCCCCATGGTTTACAAGGATACAGCCATCTGCATGAACATTGACCTGCTTTCAGGTGCTGACTCATGGAAAAGGAAAAAAAAGCCCCAGAAGCTGATTTTGGCTTCAGAACTCCATTTAAGTACGAATATGATAGCGAAAACTTGGGAAGGATAAGCAAGGAAGAAAGGAAAGAAAAGGAAAAATATTTGAGAGATGCATTCTCTTGGATACTGAAGGCATAGCCTAACACGCTGTCATAAAAGAAAAAAAAGACGACAGTTCTCGTGTCCGAGGATCACACGAACAGAATTTATTAATTAGGAAAAATTAAAAAGGGTACAGGGTGGGAAGGGCAAAAAGATAAAAAAAAATAAATCCCAGGTCCCGCAGATAAGAGACCCTAAAATGCCGGCTTGGCTGAACCCAACACAGAAAACCTGAACGTGTTAGGGAGGATCGTAGCTAATCCACAATCCAAGAAAAATTAATTATAAGAGTCTCTGTTAAAAGAGATTTAAGGCCACTGCCTAACACGGGCTCCACCAGGCTATTCCGAGGCAAAGAGCACATGGCTCCTGGGGTAGTGTCTTTTATAAGGTATTATCCCCGCCCAGGAACCGGCCCCTATAGTTCATTATGATCGGGCAATGAGGTCCCCTTTCCCGACCAATGGCTCGTTGTTTTGTCTAGGGATGGTTTTTTTTGGCGGGAAGGTCCTCATTAAAATTCATGTAACCATGGAGCCCAGTTACGAGAAGGGTGGAGTGGCTGAAAGTGGCAGTTCGAAGCTGCCTTTGGAGATCTTAGAAATCCCCCTTAAAATGCAAAACTAATGATTAAACACATTCAAGAGCATTAAAAAATCCAACAAATCCACAGGGGTGACACTGAGAACAAGAGTACAATAACCTGGAGGGTATAAAACTGAACATTTTGGGATTTTAAATATCTTTTGAAGGACACAACTTATGTATGGCTTGAATCCTGTAAAAACTGGTTCAAAAACACTAAACATTATAGAAACTGGGCTTTTAGAGATAACTTTCAAAAAGTATAGCTTTCAACATCACAATTAAAATAGATCCTCTTAATTATCCACTTGAACTAATTAACTCCTTGGAACAATCAAAATGTGCAAAAACCAATAAAACAAAACTTCATATATAACACACGCTAAGCAAACACACACAAACACTCAGATTTCCTAAGTCTGTGCTCTAAGGATTTCACACTTTTCTTTTCCAAAGGTCATCTGAAGTTAAGAAACAATATGTTCTTTTTCACTTTGATAAGGCAGCTTTTCTCAAAAGACAGGTTAGCTCTTCAAAACAGTACTTGGACATTTTAAAGCTACTTCCAGTATCAAATTTTCTGAATAAAGGTTTTTTCTTCTTTTTACCTCCCTTACCCCCCTCTCTATAGATTGAAGATGTATAACAAAGTTCCTTTCTACAGATTGTGTGCTTTCCTTATTGACCAGTTGAGTTCTATTTCTTGTAAAGGAAAAAATTCCCTCCCTTCCTTTGCCCTTATAATGAAAATGTATGTGCAGTCTAGACAAAAAAAAATGTTGCTCCTGTGGTCCAACAGATCGATAATGATGATACAGAAATTGTTCTTCTCCCACAGCTCGGGCTAATGTAGGAGGTCGACACTTGGTACCTAACGTCAAATAGAGCTACAAATCCTACTCCTCCTCGCAGCAACCAGAACAGCCACGGTGAATTCTATGGTTTCCAAAGAGCCTAGGCAGAGTTTAGGGGACACAGGACAGAGCCAAAGAAATGCACCTCAGCTTAATCTCCTCTGAAAGGTCTGAGTACTGCACCTTGCTCTGTAGTTCTGAGGTTAAGAATACAATTACAAACAATTCATCTGCATTTGGCTTCAGGCAACAGGTCAAAGAGGTCTTTAATGCTCAAAATGAAGTCAAAGAACATACCTAGGTGTCCTATCTGCAATCTTTAATGCAGACTGGCATGCAAAGGCTATTCGAGAGTTCAGCTTGAAGCTATGACTTTGATGTAGAAATTACAGGGTGAGGTTCCTGCAGAAAGCTAGAGCAGTAGATCCATTAACCTGTCCATGGATTGAGGCCAGGGGGATGTGTATTTAGATATTTGGTTTATTTTTGAAAACATTGGTTGAAATTTTTTAGTTGGAGAATGATTCTTTATTATTATTTTTTCAAGGTAAAGCTTGAATAAAAAAAGACGAAAAAGGAGATTTTTAAAAGCAATTCAAATTTGTGAGGAAGAAGCCAGCACAGATAACAATTTCAGTTTACCTAGAATATTTCACAATACATTTAGAAGGAGAAAATGAAATGTAGTGTTTCAGACTCTGCCCCACAGAGTTAACTCCGATCTGAGTTTAAGGAAACACAGCCTGCTTGAATTCACTGAAGTTCATGTCAGATAAGGCTAAGCACATAATTCTTGATCAGCTTCAATTCTGAACAGCCTGAAAGTTCTTTTGTCTATATCTAGTTTTCCAGGGAACTGAAGTCTTTGACTTGGGGAAACAAGCTGCCCAAAACCATCCAGGTGACATATCAGGTAGCATGAAAGCTACCCTGACATTTACTGGAAAGCTTGTGTATAAAAACAGATACTGAGGTGCTGGTTTGAGATCCTAATTGTGTACAGATTAAGCAAACATGGGTGCACTTTGCACCTTGCTTATACAGTCATATTTCGAGAGCACCTGCAGAGAGCCAGAGTTCTCTGACAAAAATGGTTCAGGTTCAGACTGCAGCAGGTATGTCAGCAGGATGTTAGCTCAGATAGCAAAATACGACAATTTAAGTGTTAATGTAGTTTGTGCAGGTGAGAACAGAGAGGGAAAAGCACAAGACTGCAGACATTACTTTGAGAGACACTCCTTTCTCGATGATACAGGCAAGTTACATTTTAGAAGTATCACTTCGGTCAGAAAAGGTGTCGGACATTTTCACATAAATAGAAAGGCAGCCAGACTCAAAGCCCAGTGCAGCTCAGAGGCACAAGCCACAGCAGGTTAATCACATTCTGACAATCTGTATAAGCAAAGCTTACTCTGCATTGGGCATTCAGAAGAGCGCCTGAGATTACTTCTCCTGATTGATCTGCACCCCATAAAACTTGATATAATGTTTTCCACCCTTCTTTTCTGGTGTGCAGCATCATCAAGCTCTACGAAATAACATTTAATTTTACGTTACGTGTTGAGCAGCTCCTAATGTAATTAGTCTCAATGTAATGGCGTAATTTGGTTTTGGACGGGAAGATTTACAAAGAAAATTAGAATAAATGAATGCACAAAGCACCAGCTGGTGCTTATACCTACTCCCACATAAGAAGAATATTGCTATTTGCAATCCTATGAAAGATGAGATAATTTGGATAACAAGGATCAACAAAGGGTGATGCAGCAGTTGGTCTAAACAGAGAGAAATCCACAGACAAATCCTGAACCATGTGGGATATAAAGCCTGCCAAAGCTGGCAGTAGTCTAAAAGCATATTTTAAGGGAAATAAATATTGCAGTGCATAAATGTACCACATGGTGCGTGACAGCAAGTGGCAACAGCAAGAAGAACAGTAATAACTGACCAGCCAACTTGAGGGCTTCAGCTGAAGAGGGCTCCTGACCGACAACTGAACTTGTGTTTACACCTTTCATCACTATTTTGAATAAGAGGCTGTATAATCTCCGTCCTCCATTGGGAGGTTTTGAAAATTCAGCTAGTCAAATGGCTGGCTTGATCTAGTGTTGGTGACAGTCCTGCTTTGAGCCCTCATAAAATGCAGACTAATGTGCAGCAGATGAAGAAGGTGCTAGTGTTTGCATGTCCCAAATGTATCACACCTAAGCTTTCCCAAGCAACACATGAACATGAAGAAAAGTGTGTATTAGCAGCAAATCCTGTTGCTAGATAATTCCTGTCTTACAAATTTTACTTCAGTTGCTTACCCAACTTGTTTAACTTTGGGCATTTTTACCAATGTTTCTATTGTTGGACTTATTCCAAGATTAAAGTTTACTTTGGCAAACAGGCTGTGCCCAAGGACAGTCAATATTTTGCCTTGTCCAAAGTAGTAGCAATTCCTAACATCCAGACTATTTTGGAGTAATTCTTAACTCTGGAATTCCTTAAGCCAGTACAGCAGAGTTACACCTGGGCTTGCATTCAGACATATTTGAAGAAACAAACAAAATAAGAAAAGTGCAGACCTTTCTCTTAAATACAGTCCAAATCTGTATGTGTGAACCTGCATGCACATGCATACAGGTATCCATGCTATAGGCCATAGCCAGGAAGAAAACATACTTCAAAGAGTGTTCAGGAGAAATTCATGTATAGGGGCTGGGGAAATCGTACAGATGGTGCTTCTGTCTGGAAAATCCTTGAATAAGAAAACAAATTCTCTTGATGGGGTTCTGTGGTTAGCCATATATTCCTTATATTTAATAAATTAAGCAGGCTGTCAATTATGCAATAAATTTCTGGAAAGTTCAAGAGTTTATCTTTCTAGCAGACATCCCTTTACTGAGAAATGGGCGAGGTTTATAAAAAGGTGAAAAGGTGACTTTGTGATTCACATTCCCTTGTTATGCTGCAGGAGAGAATGCTCCGTGTCCAAATCAGTAGGCAGGACAGGCCCCTGATCAAGAGGAAAGTGTGACCTGACCAGAGGTGATAGGAAAGCTGCTGACTACATTTTTCACTCTTCTGTTTTGCACAACACTATACTTCCTTCATTATATAAATGTTTCTGGCAGACAGCTGGAACCTTGAGCTCTCAAGGCTAAAAGAATCAAATACAAAAAATCCTAGTTGGTGGAGGCAGGGGATGAGAGCCTTACAAAATCTATACTTAAGAACATTCAGTAATCTCAAACCTGAATTAAATTAGATATCTAATCAGCAAATTCTCCCTCAACACTTCTCCCTCAACACTTCCATCTGGACACAGAGACAGATATCTGGGTGTAAGGAATTCTCTAACAGATAGAAAAATACTTCTGCTTCTTCCTCATAATCCCTTCTGGATCATTTGCCACCATGACAGGTTCTTCTTTTACAATACTAAAGAAAAAATGGATCTGTTAGAAAGGCTTTTCTAGCTCTGTTGTAAAATGAATTCATCTTGTTGGTCTTTAAAAAGACTGACATGATCACCATGATCACCACTTCCCTTGCCCACGGGCTCTACATCCCAAAAGAAGTACCATTAAAAATACTTGCAAAATGACTGCCATTACGAACTCCAAACTGAACCAGTGTTGACACAAACACATTTTTACTACATGCCTTAACAAAGCATGCCTCACCATGTGAAGTGGTAACTGCAAACTAACCGTATCTCTTCTTCATTCAACACAGACAGTATAAAAAAAAAAAAAAAGTGAATACATCAATAACACTTTTTTCCACAGAAAAGAAACACAGGTGTTTCTTCTTCCAAAACATTCTTCCTCATCCAAAATGCATACAACCCAGCTATATAGTTACTAGTGTATAGTTATATAGTACATATTACTTTGATGTTGAAGAAAACGTGTGTGATTTCAAATCTGTTACAACAGAGCTGTAATAAAGAAACATCTGACTGACTCCTCTTCGCAGGATTCCTGTGTTTTATCAAGGTAACTTGTGGCTCTCCTATTTAACCTGCTAGAGAAATTCCCCTCCCGTTAGCTGCTCTCATTTGACTTTGTTTGGCTGAGAGCTCTGTCACGTGCAGCCTGGATGGATCCAGCTGAGGCAACAGTCCAACTTCCCTGTAGCCCCTGTCCAGATCTGCTGCTCTGTTAGGGGTTATCAGCAAAGCAGCAGGGTCAGCAAGGGGAATGTATGACTATGTCCCAATTCATAGTGCACTCTATCAGTCCTGATTGAGGATTAAAGGGGATGTAAGCTAGAGCACTGCAGCACGTATTGGGTTACTGAGTCACCAGCTTTTTCCTCATTTAATATTGGAACCAGCACTTGAAACAGTCTGGGAGGAAAAGAAAAAACCTATCCAGAGGAGGGAAACCTATAGAAACATGCAGCACTGCTCTCCAAAATCAGGGATTGAGAGAGGACTGTAGTCTGCTGTGATTCCACATCCTCCTGCACTTTAATCTGTTGTGTACAGGTTAGCTATTATCAGGAAGATCAGGAGACAACTTTGCACTTCCATCCTGTGCACCGAATGACAGACCAAATTTAACAAGGTTTCCCCTGCTGAAAGCTGACAAATTAGTGCTATTTCAGTTTCAGCTCTGATTTTCCCCCAATATTTAAAATTACTTACAGGAAGAAGTGTTTGGAGTTTGCCAGAAGACACGGAAAAGAGGTGGATAAACTTCCTTTAAAACAAGACAACTAAACTGACAACTTTGCATATACACAACAGTATCCTGAGGTCATGCCCAAGAAAATGACTGGAGACTTACTTGTAGCAAAAGTGGCTATACCACACATACATATGAGTAATTACTAGTTGAACCAGAACTAATTCTACAAAGAGCTATTGCAATTGTTAGCCAAATTGAGTCTGTCGTGGCAGATGCTAAAATAATTGCTCAGGGAGATTACAGGCCATATCCAAGCATTTAATTCATTAGAAGTGTAATATTCAGAATGGCAATGGAAGAGCAGACAAAATGGTAGCAAAGAGAGCACAGTTTTTTAATCAAACAAGTGCTACTGCCCTCCTCTGTCATCCTCTAGTTCCCTATTAGTATGAACAATTCATGCTTCAGTTACTGCTCAAAACTGCATATGTTTGCTTACTAGCTGGCCTGAACAAATTTCCCTGTGTCTTGGGTTTGGAAAAAACAGAGCATTTTGTAGTGTTTTGCACAGTCATCAGTGTGAAAAATACATAAAGTCATTGTCCCAGCTTCACATGAAAAGAGTGGAGTATTGTTATAAAGCTGTGACAGCTACTGGTTTCAACTGGCAAGATATTTCAGTAAGCAAACAGTCATCAAAGATTCACAGAGCTGTTGTTTACAGAAATGTCTGCACAGGCACTTGCAGGAAAAAAAATATATTCCGTGTGGAAGGGTTTTTTACAAGGGATACTTTTGCTTGTCTCTGCCAAAGAGAAGAGAAAAACTCCCAGACAATTTGTCTCCCGGTATGAACTAACCCTTGGCTCTACTCAGATGCAATTCCTAGCAGAGCAAAGGCTCATTTATGTCCATCAAATTCCACAAGATAGAGGTTATAGAGGTTGTTATTGGCAAATAGGTCACATGCTGGCTGGCTGCAAAAGTGCATATATCCCTGCAGAAAGGGTAGCTGCTTGAAGGAGAAAGAGAATGGTTAGACATTGGATTTATTTTGCATTTTTCTCTGGGTTCTGAATGCAAGCTGTTAAAATTGCTCTATCCCTTAAAACTGGTTAAAATGACATCCCAATTCCCTGAGCATTGATTACTTGTATATGTGCACCTCCAGGACACAGCAATAAAAGAATACCATTTCATTTGGCATAACTGACTGTAGAGGAAATGATGCTTGACATAACACAGGTAAAAATAAATATTAGAAAAATATACACCAGAATGCTGCATACCAAGAACTCCAAAGTGACTTTTACAATTTTATAAGCTTGGATGTGTGTGAAAGAAGACAGTGAAATTTGCTTTGCAGCCAGGTTACCAACCTTACCTCATGCTGAATAGTACTTTACATCCTAAAGCACACCATTCATTTACAGTTCAACAAGATGCAGCAGGATAAAACCTATTCCAAAATGTGGAGCAAAAAGGCTTTTTGACAGATGTTATGCAGAAGTTCAGCAGAAGTGATTAAGGAAAACAAGTCTGTAGCCACATTCCCAGTCACATAGGGATATACAAATTAGGTCCTCCTGAACTGCTTCTGGAAGTGACAGCAAACCAACAAAGGGTGTTGTGGCACAGACAACGTATGAAACCCATTTCTATTAAACAAAGAAATAGGTCACTGTGCAGTGTTTGTGATGAATTTTATTAAGAAAGGAAAGAATTTTCTTAAGGAAGTTTTGTGGAGGTCTAAGAAGAGCAACAGCACAGGAGAAAAATGGGTGATTCTAAATACCTAACAGAATTTAGAGCCTCTTGGACAAACAAATGAGAAAAACATGGCCTATCAGGTGAGAAATTTCAGCTCGGCGGAGTATCCTGAGATGAGAGACATGGGAAACTGGGAATCACAGCTGCACTGCAAGCAGTGCAGGCAATAGCTTCATCTCTCGTGTCTCCTCCTGCCTCAGCATCACCAACCATCCCCACCATTCTTCTCTAGGTAGCTGCTTTCATTAAGCAAACACAGCAACTCTGCTAGCCCCATCTGATCAGAAAGGAATTTCTGAATGAAGTGGTTTTTGAAGGCTAGTGCAGATTTATCACTTTGTGGGAAAGATACATTTGAAATAAAGGTTGACAAATTTTCACCACTGTAAGTGTTTCTTTTGGAGTTCAGAATGATTTAATTTGTCAAATATAACTCATTACCCGCCTCAACTAGATTTTTCTGTAAGGTGACTAAATGTCTGCTTTCTGTTGCAAGAGTCACCACCCAAAAGTTATAAAACAGTATCATGAGATGACTCGTGCTCCAGTCCATATGTGTATTTATATATTTATATTCATGAACATACATAAAAAGCAGATACACTGGCGTAATTAGCTGATTAACAGCCATGCTGTAAATCTGTAATATTTTTCCCTCAAACTCTCCCCTCAGATTTTGACCCTGAAGATGTCCAAAGTGATGGCACTACCACACACACAGAGGCAGGTGATTTCCAAGTGTTCCTGCTGTAACCTCCTCTCTAATCACCTGCTGGAAGACAGCGTACTGTGCCACTCAAATAATGTTTACAATTAATATGCCTTTTCAAAATGGCCAGTCCAATAAAGACTATTTTCCTCTATCAACAGAAGAAAAGTACAGTCAAAAGTAGTCACTACTGTCTGCAAATGAGCCATTTTTCTGAAGGCTGTATACTAAATGCCTCTTCTTCTGCAACAGGCCTTGCACAAATCAGGAAAATGCAAACATAGGGATATTCCAGTTTGGACACCTATCACGTTTCTGATATAAAAGTTATGAAAATTGACTTATTTTTATATAAGCTTTTCTAAGATTTTCCCTAGACCTGATTTCTTACCTAGAGCTTTTGTCATTTGGTGAAATATATACACTCAGTCTGATCTTTAAAGCTGAGCTTTCATCAATTCTTAAACTGTATCTGATATGTACATATAAAATAAGCACCATTCTGACAGCCACCTTGTCCTCAGGTCATTGCATGGTGAACTTTACACAGCAACCTGGAAATGAGCAAATTGAACTGTAACAACAGGCTGAGATAATGTTTGGGAAATGCCTCATTACATCATACATTATTTTTATGTTTTCCCTACAGACAAGAAGCAACAGACCTTACATTAGGGTCCTGCAGACTGGAGGTCTTACTGGGATTTACAAAAGAGGTCTCTTCTTTCACAGCCTGTTAAAAGAAGGAGCCAAAGTTTAGTACAATGTCCATGCACTTAGGATAATACAACGGTTTATTAAAAAAAAATATTCCTGTAAGCACCTCAGAAAACTGCAGTACCCAAAATGCCTACTCTGTCCAGATTTAAAAGGCATGATCTTTTTGAATTTTCATCTCCTACAGCTGAGATTCACTGTGATGAGCTACTATGTACAATGTACAGGGCAATATTGTAAGGAAGAGATTGGTACTGGAGGAGAAAGAAAGGAACACTGACATTTATGGTTCCTCCAGAAAGCATTTGAGCAGAAATCATGCAAAATCTACACAGGCAAACCTACTGTAGTTGAGCTGTCCTTTCAATTGGAGTAAATATTTATGTAGCCTAACTGAAATAATGATGCCAACTTTTCAGTCAGTCTTTGAGAACCTAACCAAAAAATGTGATCCCCTACATATATTCACACTGTATGCACAATTCACAGAAAATCTCACCCACTACTGCTCTCTGCTAAATTACGGAGTCCTGTCTCTCATATGCCATTTGTCTGTAGAGTTGAAAATACTAGTATTGCAAAATAACTTACATGGAAATTGCTTTATCACCAAGGAAATGCCCAATCTGGGCAGGTTTTGATATACTCTTCAACTGAGATGCAGTATTCCAAAATCCATGTGTAAATGCCAGTGTGAACACAACACTGACCCTCCCTACAGCAAATACTGACTAAAGAGACAAGAGTGTCTCCAAATCAGTCATGGACTTCTCAGACTGTGACATTTTCACCCCACTACATGAATAGAAAGGAACTGGAATGGTCCCATGACAGAGGGATTTTTTGGTATCTGAACCACAATAATTTGAGGCCATAGGTCCAGATCAAATTAAATTTAATGTGTCAGTCTAATCCTCTTAAAAAAAGGATGAAACAGATTTCTTCAAATCCATCAAATCCAAATCAAAGGATTTTACAGACAAGTAAAAATATTGTAAATGTTATGTAACACCTTCCATTCAACACAAATTGATATATTCCATTTGAGGGTACCCATAAGAAAAGGAAACAAAATCAAAGCCGAGTTTCTTCTATATCTTAGCAACAAACTAAAGTAAAAATATCAGTAGGGATACTTAGTGCTTGGGGAAATTGCCAATAGTGATAGTTTTGTTTTCCCTTTGCACTGGAGGGAACAAAACCCTCATTGCCACTTCCCAGATCATTATTTACCAGATCATCAGCCGTGGTGGGAAGAGACTATTCCAGCTTGTACACACAATTAACTGTATGGGCAATTAAACTGGAACTACTGGAAGCCTGGCAGAAAGTGAACTCTGTTCTGGGCTCATTCCAGCCCAGGCAATACCTGAGGTGATGGGTGTGAGAGAATTTTGAGACAAGTCCCTTAGGAGGAAGTTCATCTTTCCTATTAGAGTTGTTGCACCTTGGATATTGATACCAAACCCACCATCAGCAGAGGGGACCCTCTGACCCCATCAGCAGGTTTGTCCCTCTCCTAGGGGGCTAGTTTACACAGAGGAAGCGCATTTACAGCTACGTTACTTGGAGGAGAGCAGGACCAGCAGTAGGTACTGGAGGAGCTCCACTCCAAAGTAGTGCCCTTACATCTTTGGGGTTAATCTCCCTCAGGCAGAAGTTTCCTCAGTCCTGCACAAATGCTCCAGCAATTAAGGAATCAGATAAATGTGGGACATAATCACACCGCCACCATCGTTGTAACTCACCCACCAAATGTTTTGCTGCTAAGGTGTTCAGTGAATTAGTGCCACATCAGGAATCATTTCGGGATCAGGAGCGCAGTTTAAAAATTTTAATAAATTTTTAGCTTTAAGAAGTTCAGCTCAGCTTTAGAAAACTTTTTTTTATGGTTTTCTAGTAGCTCTGTCTAGCATAATGTTTATTCAAAATCTATTGCTTTCTCGAAAGGAAAGAAAAATTTTTTTTAAGGACTCAAAGCATTGAAAATCATTCTTTGTTGGCATAGATGAGCAGTGGAAGCAATATTTCTTTGTCCTACAGAAATTATAATGCTTTTTATAAAGCTGTTTGGTTTCTGAAAGCTGTAAACATGAATCCGGCTGTCAGAAACCTAATGAAAAGTCTCTTCTTCCAAACTGATGTCTTAACAGCATTTTATTGTTAAGCCTGTCAAGCTAGCTGCTTATTATGTGTCAAATTGATTACTTTTTAAAACTATAAATTTTAGTTTATTCTAATTTTCACCAAATTAATTGATCTGCATTTTAAGATGCACTTGAACACAACAATAGAAAAGAGATTACAGAGATCAAGAATGCAATGCAGGGGCTGTGACCAGTAATGAAATTATTAAAATCCCACCTACTTAAATGCTATGAGCCATGGATCTCATTAGCCAGCTGAGAAGGCTTCACTGTGTTAGACCCTTGGTTTCTTCTCAGCTCTGTGACTTCATTACTGCTCTCTTTTGTCTTCTCTGCATTGGAAGGCTAAGCCTGCATCTCAAGAAGTCATATATTCCTAAGCAGCATGACCAGCATTCTCCATCAATGAGGAATTTCTCTTGGTACTAATTTTCTCCATTATTACTCATGCTTTAGAGATCAGAAAAGACTCCTGCATCCACAAGTAAGCCCTGCAGAGCAGTGAGCAAGTAATCCCACTCTAAACTGTAAGGAGAGAGGGAGCATACAGAGGAATGGGGGGGCCTGAACAGCCTCAGGGGACGAGGCCTGCCCTCAGGGTGCCATGGGGTGTGCATGGGCAGGTACAGATTAACAAGGATGGGCTTGTTCTTCTCACCTTATGCCTCTCCTCCCTATCTGTGGAAGAACAGGCACGGGAAAATGTTAAACTTGCAATTATTTAACTTGCAAATCCTTCTGCAAAGGGCTTCAGCTGTCAGAGAGTGTACCACCCTTGCTTCAGTGAGGGCTTGCTGGCTTTTGCGTGGTTTGTCTGTTTCGGAAGGAGGTCAGGAAGTCATCAAGCGTCAGCCTGTTGCTTTTAGTTTTCTTCTTAACACTGCAAGTCACACTCAGTAACCACAGAAGGACTTCCTCAGCCTTACTGAAAAGACGTGACTGTAGAGCAAGGGTTCTACTGTAGACAACTCTTACAATATAATTCCCAGATGGTTTGCCTTCATTTGAAAACAAGTGCACCGGCTGGGGCCAGGATTTGTGTTTCCATTGCAGGATGCCTTCCAGCAATGGAGCAAGAGGGTTTAGCCAAGGGGAGCAGGAGGTGCCTGGTGGGCAATGTACATAGAGAGCTGGGCAGAGGCTCTCACCCACTGAAAGCCCAGCACTGAGCTGTGTAAGAAAGACAGAGGCAGAAGCAAAGCATGGAACTGCTTAGATCTTAACTAAGGCAGATTCTCCCCTCCCACAGAGGCTGCTGCTCTGAGGGAGAGATTTCAGGGCATAGCAGATCTGGAAGACTGATTTATACAGAAGCAGATTCATTTAATAATTATCCAAAGAGGAACAAGCTACTCTTCTGGCTACCAGACTGCAAACCAAATTAAAAGTTGATACATATAATCCATCCACACAATACCGTTCTCTTTTTTTATCTGCATCAGGCCCAGGGCAAAAGAGAAATCATTAATGTTCTGATTTCATATGCCATTAACTTTCTGGATGGTGTTAGAAACAAAGAGAAAGAATTACTTTATCATTTTAAGCATTACTTTATACTATTTAGGGACAAGAAACATGGGCAGCACCGCCATTGTACTGGCTCTCTTCACAGATGATTGCTAAGAAATATGAGTTCCACCAAAGGATGAAAAAAGGAGAAAAATATCTAAGTAATATCAGATTTTGCCCACAGCTCTCTAAGCCATCTACCTATGGGCAGCCTAGGAGCTCTCAGACTGCTTTTCAGTCAACTCCTGAGCCCTGCTAATCCCTGCTGCTGTCTTGGCAGCCAGGTCCTTTGGAGCCTTAGAGAGGGGGTGGATGCTCCAAGGATGCTACACCAGACTCTACTGAGCTTTCTAGAGTGGGTGGGAACACTTTCTGGCCCATGGGAGTAATCCCATGCATGAATTCATAAATCCTGGTGGCTGGATTTGCCTAGTGAACAGCGTCTCCTTCGATTTTCTTCTGAAGAAAGAGTTAGCCCCAGGACAATGGAGGACAGAACCTTAAAATGGGAATTGGTTGCACTAGGCATGTACCAAGAGGGAAAAGACAGTCAAGACAGAACTTTGGGTGCAGCCCTCTGTGATTTTGCCTCCAGGGGGGCAGTCTGTGTTCTTCATGCCTCAAGCAAGCGCCATGGGGAGCTGGTGCCATCTGTGTCTCTCCTCCGTCACAAGGGGCATTGCTGCGGCTCTCACCTCTACTGATCCAAAATAGGAATACCTTGGATAAGAAAAAAAACTGCATGAAGAATCAGATCACTGCAGCCAAGGGGGAGTGTCAGGTTCTCATCTGAGAAAGGCAAGGGTCTAGAAGGCTCATAGAAAACATATGATGGCTCTTATTTAGCAATTCCACAAAGTTCTCAGTTGCAGAAAGGAAGGGAGAGCAACACAGCTTTCTCATGTTTGAAGATCTTCAAAGGTAGGGAAGGAATGACTCTCACTGCAGGCCTTGAAATACTTCTCTATCTTGGCTCTTTCTGAATCTCTAATGATGCTAAGGAGGCCTGAATCATATTTGATTTTTCAGCTCTTTATCAACACTTTTATCTGTTGTCAGCCATGCCAAATGTTGGCTGATCTCATTAGATAATACAGGCTAAGGAACATGTCATCAGGAAGAATGTTCTGCCAAGGTAAACCTACCTTAGTGATTTAATATGTCAAATGTAACTTTTCAGGCAGAAAAGCATGATGTTTATATCTCTTGGGAACAGACTACTCTGTTTTTTTCCCTCTGAATGAGGCCCGGCACCATGGGCTCTGGCAGGGCTCTTACACATCAAGGCAATTAACAGTACTTGCCTCATCATGTACTGGCACTTAGAGACACGCCAGAGAGGAGACACAGCTGACATACCCTCGGTGTGCTCTTAGAGTCTTGTGACACCACTGCCACATTTGTATCCCAGGGAATAAACTGAAGATCTCATCAGTTCGCACATTCTGTTTATGTAAATCCTCACTCCCCTTCGGTATCTCCGGCAAGGCTGCCACATCATTTCCTCAGTTCTTTCTCTGATTTTGAGGTATCATTGCTGACACACTTCTAAGGAGCTGCCATGTATCATGTATTCATCACACACAATCAAAATCTTGTATTTTTATACCTGTGGCTACATCAAATTCCTGTAGCCTCACTTTTAAAGTTGAGCAAACCTGTTTCCACGTAGCAACTGAACACAGAGAATTTGAAACTGAGCCATTTTTAAATTCCATTATTATGAACAATTATAACTGGTGTGATTTTGCACTTGCTGCTATTCCAGTTGAGCGTCCCAGTGCAGTTGCTTCTTTTTACCTAGCCCGAAACTTGACAGTGAGTTTATTGCTCATCCAAGTGGGTGACTAACAGCAACAGCTTTAGCAAGGAAGGCACAGTGTACATAAGGAGCTGTGGAAGCTTCCCCCACAGCCTGAACACCTCAGCTGCGACCTGTTATACTCACATAATTTCAGTTCTGATCTCTGTGCAAAGACTGTCAAATTGTGCAGTAGCTCGGTGCTGTGAATAAGGACGGATGGAGGGAGGGAGGAAAGGAGGAGAGGGAAGCAAACTGCACCTAATTCATGATGGAAGGAGCCTGAAATGTTGGAAAAGCCGATCCTTTCAAGGTACTTAAGTCAACATCTAGTGAAAACTAAGAATTCCTCTGGGGATCCAGAAGGATTTGTTTAAGTCCTATTATAAGAAAGATCGCATATGATTATAAATCCTCAAGTGTCTTCCCCTCACCTACTCTATTTTCATTCATGACCTGATTAGGGTTTGAATACAGATCTCCTTAAGTGAAGAAAGCTCCAAAGACCCAGCTTACATAAAGACAGTGACTTTTTTCTAGAAATAAATGGCAAAAGCATCTGGACTTTGAAGATGACAAATCCTTACAGTGGAATCTTTCCTTAAAGGAGACAGAACACTAAAAAAGACAAAGAATAGTCAAAACTGTAGCTATAACAGACTAGCACTGTGGATCACCTCACTTATGTACCTTTTCTACCATAAATAATGCATAGACCCCAGTCTCATTTACATTGCAGCCATGGCTCGCATCTGTGTAGAGAGCACAAGATGTCACCGGTATCCTGCATGACCTGAGGTATTTTCTGTACCACGGTCCAGTCCTTGCCTCAAGGCAACTCTAGACAGCACAGGCAACCTGCTCTTTCTCACATATTTGCAATACTTAAAGCAAAAGGACATGATACTCGGCCTGCACTTGTTTCTAGGACAGGGAGAAAAAAGAGAAATAGCTATAAACCTGGCCTAAAAATTTACATGTGAATAGGCTTGTCAAGAAAGTTAGTGTGTGAAAGGAGTTAGAGGACTGAAGGTCCCTTTGTTCAGCCTAAATATCCCTTTGTTTACTGACAATCAAGGCAGGGGAATCAATGGCTGGAGAACCCAAACCTGGCTGATTGAAGATACCTCTCCCTGGCCAACAGTTTCCATTGGGGTTGAAAAGGGACAAACAAATGAGATTTTGTATGCTCTTTGTAAGGAACCCTGCATCTCCAAACCACCTTTTCTCACCACTTTTTTCTCAGCAAACAACCCATAATGTTCGGTGAGGAACAGCTCAGTAGTAATGTCACCTCTATTTGTCTTCTATAAACTGCACTGCAAAAATATACCTGCAGAATGAGCTTGGCCTTCCCTTGCCGGCAGACAAGGGGAAGATGTGAGTGATGCAAAAATCAGCTGTAGTAGAAATCTGTGAGAAACGGGATCCTCCCCTGTGCTAACCTGCTAGATGCACATCAACCCAAGGATTTAGGAAAGCCTGGGTAACAGGTGCAGAATACAGACACCACTTGTGGATGACAAACTACTAGAACACAGCATACACTGTCTGCCAAAATAAAAAGCCCTGCTGAGATAGCTGTACATTTGCTCAGGAGCCTGTGCTTAATTTTAAGGATAATTGGGATTTGTCCGAAGCCAAAGTGGATATAAATAGCAAGTGAAACCTGCAAGTATCTTTCTTTCATCACTTGGGCCTTGAACTGTTTGGCAAAAGGGACTCTTTGTGATACTAACAAGTCATGTCTGCTCAATCACAGCATATCAGCACTGACTCATGCAAGCTGCAAAGGGGTTTTAAATGCCAGGGAGAGCTGGTCTTTTGTATTCTGACAGCTCCTTGCTGCTGCTTTATACCACTCCCTCTCAAATGAAGAGTCTGGAATATATGCAAAAAAAAAAAAAAAAAAAAAAAAAAAATTTAT
>VXAD01004646.1:2010082-2111570 GCA_013399195.1 Dicrurus megarhynchus | reverse complement strand
CTCAAAAAAAAAGGTGGGAAAAAAGCAAAAAAAAAAAAAAAAAAAAAGATATGTCTGTTGCTTCACAGTGTTTAGGGCTCCCCTGGAGCTTAATTATGTGGGAACTCTGACATGTAGTCTGGCAGCTAAAAGGTGGCAGATCCCTGTGGCACGGTTTGAGAGGTGTGCTGTGAAACATTCCTCATTTGCTCTCGCCCTACAGGTAACTGTATGGCATGCCCTGTGCAAACCACAGATTCCCACAGCTGCGTGTGGGTTCCTCGCGTTTCTCACCTCTGGTGTCCATGGCAGTCAGCTCCTAGATCCAGCTTCCAGCATCTCCATGCACTTTGATTCTACCTTGAGATGAGTGGCACATAAATATTCCCATCTTCACCAAACAAAAAAAACCAACCCTCACTCGTGTTAGTTTTCTGCTGCTGCCATATAACTCTAAAACACAAGCAGGGCAGAGTGATCAGCACCATAACCTTACAAATTTTCGGTCTCTTAAGTCAGGGCTATAACTATGGGAGATGTATTGTCCCCTAGGAATGCGATAAACAGCTCTTCAGCACAATTCTGAAATGAAGCAGCACAGAGATAATATTCCAGAATATATTTTCAAATGTCTAGCATCATTTCCCCTGGTTTCATTTCGTAAATCGTAAGCACTGGAATAATTTATTTCTAAGGCTCTCTCTTGTGTTGGTGCCTAGCTGCCATAAAAAAAAAAAAAGAAAACTACAGAAAATTTCTGTCCCAGCTTAGATTTTCCATTTGCAAACATTTACTCCATTCTCCAAATTAACAAGGAACAGCTTCTTCTTCTACTACATGCAGGAGGTGCTTTCATAAACTTGTCACATCCTGATGTTAGTAGCATATGGTATTGAAAATATTCCTACTGCTCGAAGGGAGAGCTGTTACAAATATTTCAAACAACAGTTTGCTAATTTTGGATGCGATCCTATAGTGCACCAATATTTTTCTCATGCTTTTAAACCTAACCATAAAATGAAGATGCTCCATGAAGTTTCAAAAAGGATGATTTAGACCACAGATTTCTGGGGCCCTTAGAAGAACATTTCCTTTCAAATACCATGTGCATAAGACAGAGTGTTTCTTTCTTCCTCCTTTTACAGACTAGAGGAGCAAATCCTCTTTTTTTTTTCTGCTTCTTCTCATTTTTTTGTGCTATCACGAAATATGGGAATAACTGTGCTCTACAAGAGGAAAAGCAAGGCTGCCTTGCTTTACAACTCAAGGAATATAGGCTGTGCCTTGCAGAACCTAGATATACTTCTTGCTCTGGCTGCCTGGTAAATTGAAATATGACAGTACAAAAAAGAAGAGATGAGAAATTGGAGTGTTACGAATAAGGCCAGAAGGCAAGACTTCTCAGGGATGTAATATAGAACTGGCATCAAAAGATAGAATTGGGCAGAGGATAACATCATTAGTCCTCCGGATATACTGAGCAGCAGGATATGTCAGATGGGGTCAAAGAGGGGCAGGATCACAGCCCTGGAGGAATACACTGAGCTAAATAGTTGTCTTCCATGAAGAAAACTATTCCTTATCTGCTCCCTCGAAAGGCTGCTGTGTCTCTCAGCAGGGTAATTCCATCCCAGCTCACTTTTCTCAGAAGATGACTGATCTGGCACTGGGAAATGGCTTAGCTACTGGTATTCAGCTAGTTGTTTGGGGGACTGGGGGCAGGTAGAGAAGATAACTGGGTGGTTTTATGGTATTTGATATGCTGGTTTATCAGGTCCTCCTGTAGCTGCCTTCCCATCTCCCATCTTCTAGATGATAGATGTTGTGTTTCTACTGATTCCTTCACCATGAACACTTTTCCTACCCTTTTTAGTGCTTGTGTTGCCACAGCTTCTTACTGTAACAGCTGATCTCTGCCTGCTTATTTTTGCAATGTATCTGAGAAGGGTGATCTTTTATAGTTGACAGGAAGGGAAATCAAGTGCAGAAGAACTCATCTCTAGTTACACAGGCAATTTTGTGGCTAAGCAGGTAGTTGAATGAGTATTTCTAAGACTAAGGTGACTTCTGAATTTACTGGCTATAAATTTTATAAACCATACTTTGTTAGCACTGAAAGCTTCAGAGATTTCAATCTGAACCGTATGCCATTATTTTTCCACAATGTATGCTAGCTGCAACAGTCTTCTTTACTTTCCTTCCCCTGAAATAATAAGATTTTTCTCATTGAGGCCAAGCCTACAGACATCTACTTAATCCAATCTGACTTTTAAAGCCTTGTGAAAAACAACACAGGCAAGAAGGAAAAGAGGAATGCTCAGTTTGCTCTGACAGTTATTTACAACACAGCAGCAGCTAAAGAATATGGTTATGGAAGAAAAAGCAACCCAGGATGTCTTCCCTTGGAAGGCCTCAGACTGAAAAATTAAGGCAAGGCAGGTCAATTGAGAGATGCATACATTAAGTACATTTCCTATCTTGCCTTAATAATATTGTATTCTGAATGCAGCAGCACACACTGCTTCCAGCCTCTAACTATCCAGTCAAACATCACCATTAAGCATATTCAGGAGAAAACACAAATATGAGAAGTATACCATGACATCCTGTAGAAAAGGCACACAGGAGAAACAGAGGACAAACCCAAGGGCAGAAATACACTACATAAAACACAGTTGATATAACACAGAATTCAGAGAGGTGAGAGAACTGCTTTAAGCAAAAACTAAAAGACAAAAAAACACCCAAAAACTCCTTCCTCCTTGTGCTGCCAGATTTATGTTTTCTGCTATTGAAATCTAGGGCAGTCAGAATAACCAAATTTTGATACTTCCTTAGATCTAGCTAGACCAGATGTAATCTAGCTCTTGAATGAAAGATCTGCCAGGGAACAACAAATACACAAAGCTGATTGTTAACAAAGTCCTTTGCAGGGCAAGTTGACCTGGTATGTTATTGTGAAAAGAAACAAAGCAATGGAAACACCAACATAATTTGTGTTCAAAGAGAATAGTGTGCTCAAGAATACCACAGGAACTGGGACTAAGAATTATAACAGTCTTTCTACCTCTATATTTGTTCCTAAAACATTGTATTTGGCTTTATTTTTTGGTTCCAATGGCATTATCTTTTGTCCACAAATTGCACTTGAAAAGAATAACACATTTTAGGTTTCAATAGATTTACCTCTGATTTGGAAAACAATTTTTTTACAGTCATTCTATTTTAGCATCACTTTTCAGTAGCATGGCCTCATTAAAAGAGTGTTTTTGAAACGGGACTTATCTAAGGTAAACACTAACCAAGCAGTGAAAATAGAAGCTTAAAATTTAGTTAAAAGCACACGAACAAGTAGGAAAACAAAAGATTAGCTAATATTTCACACTCAGACATCTAAAGCTAATCCCCTGAAATAAAGGTTGAATCTGGATATACTGGTATTATCACTGGAACAATCTTAACCACAGTTTCCATGAGTAGTGGGTAGCCTCAGAAAACTCCAGAGGTTACTCCTTCTCAGCTACAAAGAAAGTAAAAGCTACAGTGAAAAAACAGAGATTTCCTGAGGCCCTCTTTCCTATTTTCTCAGCCTCTCTCGGCTGTATTAATCATGTCAGTTAGGGTAAATTTCCTACTTCCACCATATCAGTCATTTTGAGTTACCTGAAGAAACTGCGGAGCAGCTAGAGAACGCTATGTCAATGTGCATCCTTGACTAAAAATAAGGTGCTTCCTCAGGAACAAAGTGGTTTTGGAAAACTGGTGAAAGCTATGCCAAAACTAAAAAAGCACAGTATTAAGCACAGATTACCTGGGCACCTACTCTAAAAGCAGCTTCCACTTGAGCTTTGAGGATGTTGCACTTCAAATGGTCAGGTACAGATGAAGGTGACACAGGGGCATGAAGAGTCTTTTCTGATACCTTCTTGTCTTCAGCCTGTATTTAATAGAAAATAAGTGACATATATTAGAAAGATAAGTTCATAAAATGATCAAAGGTTAAATTTTTACTTGTAATAAGTTGATTCAGCAATACTGGCTAAAACTTCCATATTCATACCCTGATAGATACATCTTAGAAGTTTTCAAAATATTTAATGACATGATACTATGTTCAAGACAAGAATAGCCCCAGGGAAGCCTGAGTAATAGAAGCAAGAAAATTATGTGGAATGAAGATACATTAAAAAAGCCCAGCCAGGCCCTGGAGTGGTTGCTCCAACCTGTGATCACTCTGAGGAAGCAAAACATTGTCTCAAAATATCCCACAGCAGGCAGAAGAGCGAACAGCAAAACTATAGTGAACACTGGCTTTTTACACCACCCTTAAAATGCAAAGCTTTGCAAATTTAGCCAGAGAAATGTGAAGGAATCTCCACTTAATTGCAAGCTAAGCAAAATCTCCTTCATCAGAAAGAAAATAAAGTCAAGAGAGTTTAAACATTGCTGATGCTGTTTCCACTTGATGTCAATCCTTTACCTACCCAGTGATCTGAATCAGAAATTTTGGTCTTAGGACAGCTAGTTTAGTGCCCTGTTCAAACATGACCTAAAGGTTTTGTGCCTTGAACAAACTATATACAGCAGAAATGCCACATTAATAAACTTCCCACACAGAAAAGGAAAACAAAAAGAAAGAAAATGTAATGTCTTGATACTAATGTATCAACAAAGAGGGTAGGAAGGAGACCGGGATTATAAACATGAACTCTTAAACAAGTAAACTGTAATATGTAACATATTTTTAGAGAATAATTGGGCAATGGCATAACAGCCATTGCAAACTTCCCTATTCTTCCTGGAAGTGAGCCTTGATTTACAGATGAGTAACAGCCTAGATTGTGCATTCATTTTCTGCTCTCGTGGCTGAGAAGGGTGAGTGGTTGTATACACCCAGACAGAACAGATATGTAATGCTGTCATTCAGATTTCAGCCCAAACAGGTACAAGGCATCAGTACACCAGGTGCAGTGATCCTTGATGTTCGCCTCTGTCAAGCATCTCAAGACAGAACCAATCATTTTCTGCCACTGAAATTACCATATGATTAGCTCTTTAACTTCAAAATCTGTCTCCTTTATCCTTTCTTCTGCCCTCGCCCACGGCATCCCACTGGCTGATGGTAACTACAGCCTTACTGACTCTTTTCTCAGGTCCTTGAGCAATCACAAATGGGAATATCAAGATTCGGGGGAATATTTCTGCAAGTGGAGCAAGTCACAAAAGCAATCGTGTTGCCTGAGGAAACTGTTCAGCAAACACTGGGGAGGGAAAGAGCCAGACCTTAGCAGAACTCTGTTGAGACTGCAAGATATTTATGTGTAAGCAAAGTTGATCTAGCAGCCTTTTGCATCCAAAATGCCATAGCTGCCAGGTATGATTTTGAACAACTGTCTGTTAAAGGACTGCTCATCATGAGATTTTTTTTCTCTGGCAAATTTCTAATAATTCTTACATGTTTATTTGTCAAGCTACATTTACTTTTTTATGAGGAAGATATTTTTGGACTTCCCATTCTTCCCAGTCTCCTCCTAAGGGAAAAAGAAAATACATAAAATGAAAAGTGACAGTGTCTAGCTGGAGCAACTTATGGAACTGTAGTCATCTATTCAGTCTTGAATATAATAGTACTTCAGCAAGTATATGAAAAAAAAAAAAGAACACCAAACCCAAACATGAAATATTTGATTGCCATAGGCGTCTTTTCTGGGATACTCACGAAGCTGCAAAGTGGAGATAATCAAAAGGACAAAATTATTTGTAAATAAAGCACAACTTTTACTTCACCAGTATTCTTGGTAGACCAAGTGAAATACTACACATTTTTAAAAGGCTGTTTTAACTGTCAACTTTTATGTGTATTGATTTCTAACAGCAGAAAAAACAACACACTAAGCAGTGGCATTTCTAAAGGCCATGCAAAATCCCACCTTTGTTTTAACACGGTATACCAATTAAATAACATTTCAGTCAAGCAAGATTAAACAACTGCATTTTACTTGCTCTATCAAGGCAACCAAGGCTTGTTTAGGAGACAAGCTTGTTTCATAACCTGAAAGGTTCCCAATCCCATCCCCCTGTTATTCAGATTTATATAGATATTTTTCAGTCCTATTGTTCTTCCACCACTGCCCAATTTTCCCACATTGACCAAGAGGAAGATAAAAGCTCCCAGGGCTGCCCTTTAGCTGGGAACCCTCAAAAGATCTAAATATCCTGCTATATTCAGTATTGTGCAGATGACTTTAATGGAGATCCCCAGTGTGATTTGTGATGTGCAAGTCTCACATGGAGATTCTTGAGAGGCTCAAATGGTGATGGTGGCTGACCTGGCTGAAAGAGGAAGCTGCTCATAGAGAGTGCACACTTCCAGAAGCCATTCCTGGGTACTCAGCTCTGCTTTAGTCCTCATTTGGGTCACACTTTAAGGGTTTCACCTTCAAGTAAGCAAAATTTGCTTTGCTTGCACTGCAACAGGAGCAGCAGCACCTTTAGTGACTGGTCACACATGAAGAGCAGACATTGCTGCAACATCTGCTTGGCTTCGTCCTGCTCACCAGCTGCTGAGCCAGCAGCCAAAGGCCACCACGTCCCCCTGCCCCAGAGGAGATGCTGACTGCACACAAAGCACACACGGGGCTTGGGAGTGCTCGGCCTGACCCAGGCCTCCTTTAGCTTCTGTCAAAGGCCTCTTTGCCAGCCTGCCTTAGCAGTGACAGCCTTTTCTGCCACAGAGCAGCACATCCTGAATCATTGCTGAATTCTGCCCTCCCACAGCTGATTAGCAGAGACTGTTACACACAGAGTCAGTGGCACTGAGGATCCAGATGAAAAGTAAACTCTAATCACAGAATAAAGCAGCACCTCCTTATTGCAGACTATTAGCACTTCTAAGCACCTATATAAGTTCTTATTTTTCCTTAATGTCACTAATTTTTACCTATAAGCTCGTTCATCCCCCAATTTAACTCCTAAAGTATAACTGTCATCAAGAATGCAAAAGAAAATAAAATATTTCAAGGCTGCAAAAGCACATGCAGAATCTTCCGTGGTTCATTTCACTAGTTTATAAGAAAATCAAAGATCTAAAACCTGTCTCCATTAGGAATCTCCACATACTATTGCTACAGGAATGAAAGATATACTCTACTTTATTTTGCTGTATAATAAAGAAATTTTACATTTCCAGAATCCTCACTGCTTGCAGCATAAAGGCAGCAGCTAAATATTCATCTGTTGAGCCAGGCTGGCAGTTATTAACACTTTGTTTTCATTGATAAACTCAGAGTGTTCTATTTGGAAGTGATAAGAATGCTAAACATGGTATGATGTTAATGAAACTTCTTATTTTATCTTTTTTTATTACACAATCCAAAAGAATCTTAGATGCCTCTCTCAAGTGAAAGTCTTAGAGTCAAACTTGCATTTGAAAGAGACAATATTCTTCCTTAGAATTGCAATTTAAACACATCCCAAAAGGTTTAGAAATAAAGAAAAAACTGATTAGGATACCTGATAACACTCCAGTTTTCCATGTCCAGTTCTGCTGCTCTCAGGAACAGCAATGTGTTCACATTGTTTCACCACTAATGCAGAATTTTCTTTTTTCATAGGAGAACACTAGAGAATTGCATGTAAATGAAAAAAGTCAAAGAAGCTCAGATATACACACATATAAAACTAGAGGCATTTTTTTTCTTTTTGTAATTGAGGTCTTACATTTGCTTTTCTCCTCCCAAACATTTACTTTAAATTCAATTACACTTGCTGATACTAGAACTGAAGGCAGATTTGTAGAGTGTTAGATAATGATGACATTGACTTTGGTTTGCAAAGCTAAGTGAATATTAAGTACACGTAGAGAATATAAAGATAGTTGCGTGAAACACAGCAATAGCACTCCTGTACATAACATTTCCATGCTCTGCTTTAAAAGGTTGATGCTTTGTTCCACATCAAAATTTGTACCAGGAGCAAGATTCATGATCTTGTGCCTCTGTGAATTTATTGATAGCCTCTTCTTAGCCAAACAGCATGTTTAAAACATGTATTTGACCAGAGACAACTGAAGAATAGAATGAATATTTTCTTTAGGAATGCGGGTCTATTTTTGTTGCTAGTCATCACTACTAGTGGGAGGTAAAATTTTAACAAAGACAACACAAATATATAGGTTCTGAAAGCATATTAGCTATTTGAGGTTTCCTGGGACTCAACTACATTGCAAATGGGCATGGAAATCTACAGACTCTTTTGACCCTTTTTCACCAGGAAATTTATTGCTTTTTTTCCCATGTGATAGCGTACATCAATTACAAACAGATACCACAATGATAAGAGCTGTACAATAATGTGTTATTCTTATTTGAGGCAAAGTTTACAAGCAGAAACTGCATCTTCTTTATTAGGAAAAAAGTGCAATTGAACAAACAAACAAACAAACCCCTCATTAAGCTGTCAGACACAGAATATTTTCCTCAGGTTAGCTATTAGTTGGTCTAATGAAAGATACAACTCCCAATACATCTTGTTATGCTTGTATCCTCGCAGTAAAGCTCTTTAATTCTTGGTATCAAATTTATTTTATAAAATCCTATTGCTCAACATTATTAAATCCTACATCTGTCACTGCTAGCTTCATGACAGTCTTACTGGACCATGGCAGCCATGTTTCCTGGGATATACCCTCTGATCCATGTATGACACAGAAGAGTTTCAGATACATCAAGATGAGTTTGTTTTGTGGGTTTTCTTAAACTACAAATGATTTTTGGAACTGCAGTGGCTTTAGGCATTGCTGCCATGCAGGGAGCAGGTAGTTCCACAGATTTTTGCAGGTGGTATCATTTGGAAGCAGACAATCTGTGTAACAGGGCAGCCCAATAACATATTCTTGCCCTGCTACCAAAAGGCCTTAAGTTTTGAGCAGAGTTTGCAAAGATGTTAAGGCTCATCAGGCTGGCTCTGTCTGAACCTTTCTCAATCTGCCTGCAGCTTTGTTCTACTAAGTTTAGCTGTAGCAGCAATAATTGTAGATAGAAAACAGTAACACCAGTATTCTTTGTAGAATAAGGTATTTATGACTCTAACACAAATATGTATTTTAAGGCAATGTAGGGCTGATATGAAAACAGGGGCCTTGAGAAGGGGAGACACAGGACATGGTGTAGAGGAGCACTGACATGGAGTGATAGTGCATAGGGCACAGGCTGGCACCAGAGACCCATGGCTATAAACAACTCACCAATGGCCAGTAAAAGTGCAGACCTGAACCTGGGCAGAATTTGGTTTAGGGGCAATGAAGAGAGTGAAGACACAATATAATAGCCTATATAAATGTAGAAGCCAGCATCTACAGTAAATTTGGGTGTAATGTGAGGATGTAGCTCAATGAAGAAAGAGCGAGAAAGAAAAGCTTAATTGAAAACATACAGAAGGACCCAAAGTATACTGTAGAGTGAGAAGGAAGAAAACGTGAACATGACTGGATAGAACATTGGAATAGGCTGCCCAGGAAAGTGGTTGAGTTACCATACCTGGAGGTATTTAAAAGATGAGTAGATGTGGCACTGAGGGACATGGTTTAGTGACTTGGCATTGCTGGGTTAGCAGCTGGACACGATGGTCTGAAAGGTCTTTTCCAACCTGATTGATTCTATGTTTCTATGACTATCATAATTCCCCCTCTGACCCCACCAGAATGAAATCACCAACCTTAGGACCCACAAGTGTAGGTGAAAGGGTGAGCATGACACCAGGAAAAGAGGTAGAAATTTGAAATGCATTATTATTCTTTCTATTTATGCAATAATTACAGCTGGGCCAATAATTACTAGACTCCCAAGATTTCAGAAATGCTAACAATACATTCTTGGCTTTATATTATACACACACACAGGCACACACACACACACAAAGCAACAGGGGATGGGGGAACATATTTTTCTAATGAAAGGCTTCCAAGAGGAAAATCAGAAATACATTCACAGCTACAACACTTAGGCTTGTCTGTCCTGGAGATTAAGGAGTCTGCTAGCACCAAAGGGCATGAAACACAAGTTGAAAGAGACTTTCATCATTCAGTAGGTGAACAGACACATACACCATACCAAACAGCTCTGGAAAAGAGGTTGGACACATCCATTCATCATTCCCATGAGACGAAGTTTGCTGCAGCAGACAATCAAATTAATTAACTGCAGAATCTAATTTACCCAATTTCTTGCTAATTCTCCTATGGGTCGATTATTAAGCCTGACAAATTCCAGCCCAAAAGCATTTTGCTTGAAAAAAATAACACTTAGCAACAGGAAGGGAGGGAGTGAAAACTGGGACTCCACAACAGATGTGGAAATGGATGGCTTTTTTTTAAAATCAGAAATAGAGTAAATGAAACAGCTTTGTAAATGCTTCACTGGTTTTATTTAAGCATAATATTTTGGAGGATGCAAGACTAGGCAATAAAAAACACTTAGTAGACCAGAAATCAATGGAGTGGTGCAGGCGAGGAGCTAACGCTTCATTTTTTTGCCAGAAACTAGACACATTGAACACTCATTAAAATCTGTTTGCTGCTGGACTGAGTAGCTAGTTAACTACCATAACCAAAGGAGGCCCCACTCTCAGTTAATAATACTTGTCAGGGTTTGGGGTTGTTCGGTCTAACCTGCCTTGTTGCCTTTGTGCTGGGCAGTGCTCTACAGCGTTTCAGCCCAGGGTTAGCCCAATACTTACAGCATGTCACCCTATCTTTCACCAGGAGATTTCATCTCCTGACCCAACTCCAGGCTCTGCTCAGAGCTCAAAGACCTGTGGCTTGTTTGTTTTAGCTTTGTGAGTTCTGTATACACATTTCACCAGGATCTAGGTCAGAGAATTGTGCTTGAAGAAGAAACCACAAGCGAAGGGTCAAAGGAATTTCAGAATGATTTGTTGGTCACAATCCATAGCCTGTAATGTAAGGGCTGGATCACTGAAGTGCTTTCCAGTGGTGACTCTGGGCCTGTTTCAAGAGTATGTACAATTTTCAGATTGCTAAAAACAGTAATTGCAATAAATTTTGAGGGACTGGCCTCTTTCGCATTCACATGGTAACCACTGTTCATGGGAATGCTGCCCAAACCCTCTATGACTGCCAGGGGAGGGTTTTCATTAGACAGCCCGTGTCT
Organism: Dicrurus megarhynchus; assembly: GCA_013399195.1. Taxonomy (NCBI): domain Eukaryota; kingdom Metazoa; phylum Chordata; class Aves; order Passeriformes; family Dicruridae; genus Dicrurus; species Dicrurus megarhynchus. The sequence goes on along the minus strand of VXAD01004646.1, from coordinate 2,100,423 downwards.
CTAGCCTTGCCTTTTGCTGAGCTTCTGCCAGAAACAGAAGCATTTAGCAGCTCTTGGTGCTCATTACAAGACCTTTTCATCAGCTAAACTTTGACTGATGGCAGACTCCTCACAGCAGACACAGGCTGCATTTACTGTGCAGCTGCATTTATTGTGAAGCACTGACTTGTTATGATACTGGGTTCTGATAATTAGTCCTTCAATAAATAATCCATCTGACTGTGGACAAGGTTCTAGAGCTGTCAGAGTAAGCCAAAGAAAACCATTAATTATAGAAGAGCTGAGTCCTCCCTCCACAGACTTGCAGCGAATATGAACAAGCGAGAGGATCAGAGATCAGGCAGAAGTTGCAGGGACACTACTTGGATTACTTGCACAGTATGGTGGAATATAGGACTGTCGTGGGTTAGCATAGTTTGAGTTTTTTAAGGAAAGACTCCATCAGCCTCGGAACTGATCTTTTTGCAAAGAGGTGCTTACAGCTTCCTCTAGACCTGACAGAACCAATCAACTGGCTAGTTTGAATATTGACAACTTCTTTAAGCCACTTAAGAAGCTCGATACGCCTCTGTGATCCACATTTAAGAATGAACAGAGCCCGGGAAGCTCTCTTACTTCCGGCTTTTGGACAGGTAACTGGGGGAGGCCCAGGGCACGGCCCAGCGGGGCCGGCCAGGAGACAGCGGCCCTGGAGCGGCCCTGTTCCATCTGCGGCCCGGCCCCCCCAGCCCTGCTCCGGCCCCAGCCCCGTTTCGGGCGGGCCAGGCCCCCTCAGCTGCTCCGGGCGGGCCATGCCCCCCCTCACCCACTTCGGGCAGCAGCTCGGCAAGGAGAGATAAGCGAATTCCAGCTGCAAGGCCCGGGTGAGATTAACTCTTTTAGTGCTGTAAGATTTCTCCAGAACAGATGAAGCCTGCAGACATCAATCCTCTCCCGAGTCAGAGGAAAAGGACAGATGAAGGCACGTGAAATAAACAGCACAGAGACACCAAAGTCAGTGAAGAAGGAGGAGCTGAAACCCTGAGAGAAGTGAAAGAGGAGATGCTTCTCCTGGAAGCTGAAGTTCTCTTGTAAGGCTGTGGTGATGAATTATAATATCTCAGTGTACCCGCTGTAATTTCATGAAGCATGGGGGGGCAGTGTTCAAACCGCAATCATGGGTAAAAGTACCTGTGCTGCATTAAGCAACTACTGAAGTAGCTGTGATTTATTGAGAAGTTTTAACAGAGAGAGTTGAAAGTGATGTAGACTCTCTTGCTCTCAGAGGAAGGCCTCTGTGCCTTTTCAGTTGAAGGTGATGAGGACCCTCTTGCTGCCTGAGAAGAAGAGGGCCTCTGTGCCTAGAGATGAATATGCACCCACAGATGGGTAAAAAGAACTTTTGTTTCTGAACAGCTCATCCTTAAAATGGTACCCCATTAACTGAAGATGAAACCCTCGAGCAGTTGTGGGGAAAGCTGCAAGTCGAGGGAAGGGACTCTCACAGGCAAGGAGAAACCATTCCGGGCGGCTGCCTTGCTGTGACACTGAGCCACAAGAGAACTGTTTAACTGTTTTTGTGTGGAGATGTCTCCATAGCATGAGCAAGAGAGACTCCTCTCCCTAAGTGGACTGAGAAAGGTTATTATAGAGATGGTAAACTGACTGAAAAACCTTGAGGGTTGTTTTCTTACGTTGTCGGTGGGAGGAGGGAAGAAGGTGGGGGGAGGAGGAGTGTTCTGAAGGTTTAGTCTAACTTTTTTTCTGCCTTTTAGTTCTGTTAATAAACTTACTTATTCTTTTAAGGTTTAAGTTTTGTGCCTGCTTTGCTTTCTTCCAATTCTTATCTCACAGAAGGAAAATAAGTAAGTAATGGGTATTTTGAACCAAACCACTACAAGGGCCATAATGTTTTGAGCTTTCAGTTTAAGAAAGAAGACAGACCATAAATCTACTCATTTTGAAATCGCAGGGGGTACCATTAAGATCACATCTTCGAATATTTTGTGCAACACAGGTCAGATTGGTTTACCCAATTGTGCACTGTGGTCAATGTGGAGAGAGTCCTTAAACTTCTTCACTTTGCTCTTTTAAATATGCCAAACTGAGCTTTCAGTGCACTCAATAGTGTAGGACAGTCCTTTAAAGCATATTTTGGACATTGCATGTGAGTGAATGTTCTCCTCTGGGGTTCAGATAGAGTATCACCAATCACATCTGAACTACACAAGTCCTCTCACAAGACCAGGGTATTCAATGGATGAGCCTGAGATGGAGAATTCTCCTTTGGCAAACTATGTCAGTGCTTAACAAGCTTTACCTATAAAAAGCTGTACTTATTACCAGTTGAGAGTATTTCTAGAAGATGAACTTGAGAAATGTTCATAGGAATAAAAGGTGACTTCTTTCCCATTTCACCCCAGTTTGTTGACTTTATGATTTATCTTCTTAATTCCTACTTGAGCCAGACAAAATAACAACCCCTCACAGGTAAAAACCAAATAGATTTGGGAGAAAAAAAATCTAAATCTAAAATATTCCACCTTCCTCTGTTCATTGAGAAGTCTCCAAAAATCATGACACAGGTCATACCTCATGACTACATTAATAAGGCATAAGGACTGCAGTCCGTATCTGAACTACACCGCAATCCTATGACAAACACTGAACATGGTTCAAGGAAATCTTTATGATAGAAAATCCACTGCATTATGGAATAAATTCAATCAATGATAATGTTGAAAAAAATTCCAATATTTAATTTTCTCATTAGAAACAGCTGGCTCACTGATTTTCAGCCTTGACTTCCATCTCTTGGAATCTCTCATCCAGAGAAGACAAAGATTCTGCTGTATAGATATACAGTGCCTTTGTGCTTGTATTTTGGTACAGTTGGTCATATCCCCTTGGATTTTAATTTTCCTAATGCTTATTGAAGTAATATCAATGACAAAAGGCTGTTTGTAAAACCAAGGTAAAGTAATTTAGTTGAGTTCTCCCTTGAGCTGACGAAAAACTCTCAAAATACCACTTTACTTTTAACAGGTCTGTACAGAGTCACTGGAGGCCCAGACCCACCTCTTTTGAAGACAGTGGCAATGCTCTCATTGACTTCACGTAGTCCAGCTCAGGACCTATGTGGTTGCAAACCAGAGATCCTGGTCCCTTTGGCCCTATCCAGATTCAGACCAAGGCATCCCACAGTTCAGGCACAGTGGATTTAGCCTCACATGGATTCAAGGAGCCACCAACTTGCTGATCTTTGATCTCTGGCAGAAACAGCAGGACATGGCTGTTTGGCCACCCCTGCAAAAACTGTCTCATAAAACACCCACTAACATCAGATGCCAGGGGGAGTTTATGGCATAAGACGGACTCCTCATGTAGGAAAACAAGATTTTTTTTTTATCACTTGAAGTGTTGTTATTTTTTTACAGCTCTGGGCTGCCTAGATGACTAACTCTTCACAACTAAACTAAAACTATATCATAACATTGTTGCAGCAGCTTCTGAAATTTTAAAAGGCAAAGCTGATTGAAATGCTAAATCTACAAACCAAATCCCAGTCCCATAAGGAGATGGAGAGAGGTGATTAAAAAGCAAGCCAGTTGAAGATGAATGTTGATTTGAATTGGAGGTGAAAAAGCAGCAGATTTTGAATATGAAGTGGCAAGGGTGCTCTGGCATATATATGTAAAAATATATATGTATATGCTATACCTTGTTCATGCTGACGTGCAGGGCTGGCCATGGTCCAACTACCTTCACACTCTCCGTTTCTATTTTCTTCAGATGAGAAGTTTCATCATAAAGAAGGGGAAGTCCTGAGCTCAGTTCTAAAAGGATGCCCAAAAGAAAGAAAGAAAAAACACAGTCTGAAGGGAGGCTGTAGAAGAAATGCAGAGCAAGACACTCAACTGCATTTGAAGAGACAGCGGCCAGCAAAGCATCTTCTCTGTAAGACCCTCTAAAATGTTTCATAATTATGCCTTTTGGGTCATTTTGCCTTTTTCTATTTAGCAAACAATTCCTCCCCCTCCTCCTCCTCACCCACCCTTTCATTTCAGCAGAGCTTTTGCCAGCTTTGGGCTAGATAGTTCTCTCCTTACCTCCCCCCCTGCCTCTACCCCGTCTATATTCTAAAACTCAGTTGACACCAGAGGGATTATTTATGCAGCCAAGGTGCCACTCTCAAAAGATGTGATGTGTAAAGAGATCAGAGTATAGCTTTTGGCTTCTCTCAGACATCTTTATTTATATGCCAGCCTCTTTAAGACTGTTGTCAGGAATTTGCTGTGCTTTGTCAACAGAGATTTTGAGCAAGCCACCGACACAGAAAGACAAGGAAAAATACTTTTTCAGATAGTCCTGTATGGCCTCTGTCAACATCGTGGGGATGGTGTGGCATATATATGCATATTAGCTCATCATGTGATGATTTAACTAATCTCTGTGTCCTCTTGTATTTCTTTTTGCCATGGATTCTAGATAATAACAGTTGGGAACAATCCAGTTCTCTGGAGTCTGATTCAAAGCCTACTGAAATCAATAAAAAACCTTGCACTGACTGCAGTTTGGTTTGGATCAGGTTCTTAAGCTGTCCTAAGAATATTAAATATTACTCACTCAAGATCTAATTCTACAGCTGTTTAAATATACATTAAGGGCTTTGCTGACTAGAGACAAATTGCTAAAACCAGCTTATAGGGATATAAGCAAAAAGCTGGTTTTGGCATTAGAGAAACATTATCACACCCTGAGGTAATAATGTCCTAGAAAGGGTTACAACATCAGCATTGACCTCCTCTTGGTGGTCTTTCATCACAAGTTAGTGTTGCCAGAGTTCAGCATTTCTCACATCACAGCTGCTTTTGTGGATATGAGACTGTGAAACTGCCTGATACTCTGGGAATAAATTACCACAGCCATAAAATGACATGATGATAGGTTTGGTTTTTTTTTTGAAGAAACACAACCATTCTATTTTCCTCCTAAGAAAGAAAATGAAGGGGGGGAAGTGCCTTATTTAAATTACTCAAGTTTGCTATTATTTAAGACTGATTTTTAAGCTGGGGGGGTTTTGGTTTTTTTTTTAAAGGGAGAGCACTGGAAGACAAGCAGGCCAGTTTATCCTTTTAGCTCAATCTCAAACAAAAGAAAAGGCAAAAAACTGAAGTCCTACAAAAGGCATACATTTCCTGAGTCAGCATTAAGTCTTGGCAAACCCAGGCTTTCATTCCAAGAAAGGATCTGGCAGCACTGTGGTTTTTCAAAGCACTGTTTTCAGCCTGAAACTCAGTCTGCATTAGACCATTCTCTGCTCAGGGTTATGCAAGGACTTTTGTAGCGAGCGGTTCAGGAATAAAGGATGCCTTCTTTTGGAGTGATAACCTGCAAGCTCAGCCCAGAGTTCAAGAGGCAATCTGGGTCCCCTCTTCCCTTTCTTCATTTTCTGTCATAAAAATTCTGTGAGCTGCACTGTGTACATGTTGGCATCTGCTCTCAGTGATAGCCCCAGCTGCTGCCGGTGAATCTGCTCGTGTGCACCTGGTAATCCATGCACGATGTTGCCATGCCAATTAGGCTCAGCAAAAGGCTCACCCTCTCGTCCCTGTAAGGCCAGCTGCTGTTGCATACAGTGGGACTGGGGCTCTGGAATATGCTGGGGGAAGATGTGCTGCACCACAAGATGTGATGTGTGTACGTTTGAGGTGAAGAGTAGCATTGCGAGTACAGTAATCGGGCTGAGTGCAGGAAAACATCTTCTGCTGAGCTGCCTTCATAAACACACTCGTCAGATTTGTTTCACTGGATTTCACTTCCTCCAGTAATTGAAGTAGACAAATTACTTGGAATGTGAAAAATCAGGCAGGTCTGGCCCGGGTTTGTTGTCTGTTTGTTTCTGTAACAAAGTTCTGGGCTGTGTGTTTGCTGGGAAACATGCACTAGTATTTAAAGGGAACCTTGGCTGGGGATACTGTTGTTTCCCTCTCTCTTGCCCATGTCCTGCTAATTGCACTGGAATTTTGGCATTTCTCAGAATAGATGTAAGTGGAAGAAAGGCAGATGCTTTCTCCCTCTCTCAGCCTGATGGTGGGTACATATCAGTGTGTCACTCCATGTTCCACTTCAGATGAATTTCAAACCATCTCAGAACTCAGTGATGAGTCCAGTCCATAGCAACTGGAACAAGTCACAAAACACCTGTGGTCCCATGGAAAAGCACAAGGCAGGTGGAGTGCTGGTGTCACCTCTGTCAGCCTTATGAGGAAGTTTCTGCTAGGATAGCATATTCCCCCCATGAAACCTTTTTGCTCTTCAGGCATTTCCACTTGAGATATTTTGGTCACAAGCACCCTCTTTCCTGAGAGTGTCCCCAGTTTAGTGACCACTTACTTCCTAGAAACACTTTCCCAGCACTGGCCTTTCCACACACCCTGGAGCCAGACATCAGTCCCTCATGTCCTCACGTTCCTGAGGCAGACTGCTGATAGTGTCTCCTCTCTGCCTGATTTTTTCTTGTCCCACACACTGCTCCATGTGTGTTGTCCCTGATAACCAGGGACCAATGGCCAGCAGGCTCCTAACCATTTCAGTACATGCACTGTGAACCTTTCCCACAGGCTCTCTACGAGAGTTTTCTCAGCTGAAATAGCCTGAGCAGCATTTTAATGAAACCATTAAAAACAAGCTGAACCAAGTCCCCTGAGCACCAAACCTGAAAAGGCACTTAGACCTGTCACCCCAAGCTGCAAATGAGTAAGTCTGATTCCGTTTTAAGGGAAGTGCTCCTACCCAGACTGCCACTGCTCTTACAGCATAAACATGCCAGATGTAACCATGGACTAGCTTCTCAAGGGAAATCAGCTTTGCACCTCCAGCCGGATGCACAGATGCCACAGGGGATCAGTGATGGGTCGCAATGGGGCAGCACGGCAGCATCAAGACACCATGCACAGCTGCCTAAAGAGCTCAGCTGGGAGCAGTCAGTATGGCTGCACCACAGCCTCCCCTCCGAGGTGTCCTGTCCCTTTCCACTCCCTTAGAGAAGCTGGGAATTGGCATTCGGTGCCACTGGCATTGGGCAGGAACCAGCACTGATTCTCTTTGTCTGCATCAAATAGTTAGAGTGGACCAGCTTTCAGCAGACAAAGGGAAGAGAAAGGTAAATCTGTCTCCAGGAACAGGTGCCATACACACCTCAGCTGCTGAAGTCCCTCCCCTCCAGAGCATGGCAGCTGCCAGACAGGCCAGAGAGGCTGCTCCCCACCAGCAGGGAGAGGTTTGGGGGAGAGGGCTCAACCTCCCCTTGCCTGGGGGAGGACATGGAGCCTCCGGGGCCCCAGTTTCATCTCACAGGTAACACTCACTGGGCACAAAGAGAACTGCTCGTGATGTTTGCCCTTGTGCTCTTCTAGGCTTTTCCTAAGGTTATTTCTGCAATAAGGAGAAGCAGGAAAGCTGTGGGACCTGAGAGGAGACAGTGCTGGAATAAACACCCTGTGCTGTGTGGTTTTGCTGTTTCTTTAATTACCTCCTGTCCTGCAGGTGGGCCCATGGCAGGGCTGTGGGTAGCTGGAGACCAGCAGCACTGCTGGGGCTGAAGCTGGGGCACCGGGAGTCTGACATGGAGTTGTGGGCTGGATGGGGGGAGCCCCGAGGAGGGGGTCAGGGGAAGCAGGGCCAGCAGTGCCCTCTGCATCGAGACACTCAGCAGCAGCATAGCTGGCTCTGAATTAATTTCCTGGCATGCTTCAGCTCTAATCTGGGAAAGGAAAATATGGGCTGGCACACCCCCCAGAAAGGTCACAGCCTCCCACCGTGCCAGGCTGACAGCCAGGCGAGGTTTTCCAGCACAGCCGTGCCAGCATCCCCTCACCGCCCATGCCCAGCCGGCATCCAGGGCTGCCCTGCGACCGGCCGGCCGAGGCCCAGCAGGTGCAGGGCCAGGTGAGCTGCTGGCAGCCCCACAACAGGACGGGCTGCACGCCCCTCCTGGATGGTGCTGGCGGCTGCAGAGCAGGCCCGAGATGTATAAATACCTGTCAGTGGCACAGGAGCATCCAGCAGCCTGCTCTGAACCTATATGGCTGTGCCAGGCGGGGGGTGGCCACGCTCCATGTCAGCCCCGTGTGCTTCCCAGCACGAAGGCACACTGGAGTGCAGTGTACAGTTGGTGGAAAACAACACATCTTCTGGAGGTTGCTCCTAAGGGAGTAGCTTCATTGGAAGCCCCAGCAAGCAAGTCATGCTGCTGCTTAGGATTCCTTCATTAAATGTCTACAATGCCTTGCTTTTTATTTCTTGAGCTTCTCTCCTAAAAACTATCTCACTCTCTGGGGAAAGGAAATTAAAGAAAGTGTTTCTGAGCTTCTGAAACCAAGTCTGATTAAAGTGCTTGTCCAGGTAGGTGCCTGTGCAATACTGCTGAGGTGGGACAGCCTGCAGTCAAGGTCACCCAGTACAGTCCAAGACCCTGGTTTCAGGAATTTGAAAATTGACAGATTAACTGACCAGGGTGAAAGTTTCTATAATGGATAGCTATCTCAGAGTGATTTACAGTTATGAAGGCAGAAAATGGGCAAGAGAAAAACTCATCGTTTCCTAGAGACAAGGAATATAATAGATCATATCTTGTTTTGCCCATCATCTTACATTCTTACACAGCTTCAGCATCTGACACGCTGCAGAGTTCAGAGATTGTAAATTTGGAGAGCAGGAAGTAGGACTGCTCAATGACAGGGATGTTTCTCTTCCAGTTCCTTTGTAAACCTACAAATATTTGGCCAAGCTCCATCCCCTTAAAAATGCCTGTACACATTCAGCAGCAGAGACTTCCACCCAAACTCCCCAAGACTGCATCAGGAATGGACAGGCTTCTCTCCTCTTTGCTTTCTACAAGCCAAGAATTTCTCCAAGGAAGCAAGCATATTCCAGTCTTGGTAGGTAAGTCTTGTAATTGTTCCCATTACCCAAACTAAAAGCAAGATGCTGTATGTCCAGTGCTCCAAAACTTCTGCTTTGTGTGCCCAGATGAAAACAAGATCCAAACAATGAGGGCTGAAGGCCATCTGGGCAGATCAGCAAAAGGCAATAGCAGATGAGGGTAGGTTTGTGAAACTATACAAAGAGTAATAACAAAAAAATAGCCTGTGCCAAGTGGTTAGAGAGTCAGATTCTGTGACTAATGGGGTATTTGTTCAGCTATGGAACACCCATCTAACACCAAATCCCGCAACCCTGTAGCAAAGCCAGGGAATTAAAAATCCTGTCTCATTTGCACATGCTACAAAGCTAGCAAATAATAACAGGAAGCACGTTCTTTAAGGAGGAAAACCGAAACGCACATTGTTTTCCTTTCCTCTCCTTTGCCTCCTTGCCAGAGACAAACCTGCAAGCAGCACAGTTACTGAAATGACGATCTCTGCAGTGGACTTACTGGTTGGGTTTGGAACTGCAGAAACAATGTCCTTTGTGTCGGGAGCAAGGGCACCGTAGTTGGCATGGTGGTGGTGATGCCGATGGTGGTGGTGGTGCCTTGCAGCCATTTTTGTGGTATATGGAGTGCCACCATTCTCCTCAATGTTGAACGGATGCAGATCGCTGTTGTTCAACGGATAGCTACAAAATAAAGTCAGTTCAAATTAGAGCAGTAAACAGTAGCACCAGTGGTACTTTTGGAGAGACAGAGTGAAAACTTTCTTGGGAAAAAATGCACAGCTTTTTTGTAAATAAAAATTTTAATGAGGTATATCCCAAATCTTTAGAGATTTTTATCTCCATGAGATTTATATGGTGAGGAAAAAGGATGCCTCTGCTTGTTGGTTTGACTTTAAGATCAGAATTATTTTTGATTTTACACACTACACAATCTCTGCTAGAATCTTTCTTGGGATAGGAAAGTCATCAGGCAGAAAACAATAAGTCCTTTAAAGTGAAATTGTCCGAAGAGCAGACCAAGGAAAAGTCTCAGAGTAATGCTACCTTCCTGAGAATGTTCAGGTCTCTAAACTTATGGTGCAAAATAGCTATATGAAAAAATTCTTAGGGAACAAAAGGAGAAATAAAACATTTTACAGGTAACAACATACAAAATAGCACTAGGTCAAAAAGGAATTGTACCTGTGCTGGTATAACTAGCTTAGGTTTTGGTGGGGGTTTTTTGCATGTGCTTAGTTAGGAGATTAACTATCGTCAGTCTACAATATATGGCAAATGGGGACACATTGACATTTTAATTCATCATCTCTAACTCAGAGGTAACAAATGACACTGCTGCTTTTCTTCATTAGCTTTAACTGATGCTGTTTCAGTTTATTGCTTGAAATTGCGATGAATTTCTAGAAACGCTATTTTCTCTCCATTCCCGCAACCAAAAAAGATTGAGATAACTCCACATAAATGCTGCAAATGATTTGAATGTTCTTTCCCCAGAGGAGTGCTTAAAATTTTTATAAGGTTTTAACTTATTCTATAGTAGTACATTAGACAGTAGTTGCAGTAAATAAATTCATTTCAACATAAGATGAATCCCCTGCCTATTTGAAATATGCTAAAGAAATTATATCTTCAGCTGCATGGGTTTTCAGTTTTCTTTTATTACTAACAGCAGCCGAAAACCTGACAATATGAAATGAAGGCAAACCGAATAATTAAAGGAACAATGAATAAATTATACCTAAGATACTTGCTACATATGTTCTCTGCAGATTACTTAGTGATTCAAAGCAAAATAAACCAGTCATCTGCAAATAAACACATCTGTATCTTTTCCAAAGTTATACTGAAACACACAGCTTGGTACATCATTAATAACCACTGTCTTCTGAGTAACAACTTCAGACAACATGACGTTTCTGACTGGGTACTAATTGAATAATACTTTTATGCTGGTTACTTTCTGAAAGCAGGAGGCGGGGAGGGGAATGTTGTGTATATTAATCTTGGCAGGTTCCCGGCATGTAGCAACCACTGCCAATAAAGGCAGTTCTGATGTCTTTTCTGCCTTAAGGAAACAATACAAATAGGTGTCTGATCCACAGGGGACAGCTTTCGTGAGCTCAGATAATCCAGGACTGGTCTGTCTTTTCAAACTACACTATATCTTTACTGCTATAATCAAATCAAGCAAGTGCCTACAGGGGGAAAATCGTACAGGCTAATGAGATTGCACACTAATTGTAGCAGCTCTCCTGTACTTTCCCTTCAAGGGCCTTGGATTGGTGTGACATTTTTTGACTGAGAGGATAAGTGGTTTTGTTCACATGGTTAAAACCCTGATGGGAAAGAAGATCAGTTTGGGGCTGGAGCCTCAGCACATCTTTTTTTTTCCATCTGATTCAATTTTTTTCAAGACACAAAACTCTACGTGCTTGGGAGTTTCTTTCATTTCACCCACCGGTGCAACCTGGTTTAGAAGACTTTCAGTTGGTCTTTTCAAAATGAATCACACCAAATCCTCACACTGACTCCTCATACTGCTGTGGGCCCAAGCTGTCTTCCATGCTGAAATGGGAATAAGCTGAGCAACTGAATGAGCCAACTGAATTGCCCTCTGGCATGAGGGCAAATGTGCACCAAATTCTCTAGATGTATATCATTACTGTCCAGAGAGGAGAGTAAAATGTAAAATATAAAAGGCAGGGAGACCATTACATCAAAGAAGTAAAGAGCTAGCCCAGCAAAGCTGGTGTTCAGCTATGCACTGAAATCCTTGAGGACAGCAGGTCTCAAAGCTCCAGACAGGGTGTCACTACTGAGGCAGAGCACTCTGATGTGCAATCCCACGTTCAAGCTGCCAGCCCATGTAAAAGCATGTGGTCATCTGCACTCTTCCAGGGCTGACAGCAACTGACAGATGTCGAGGCAAACTCATCTCAGGGTCAGCCAACTCTTGCACTCCGATGCATGTGAGGTTGGGCATTTGCACGGATATCCTCGCTACCAGGGAGTTACCTAACAATCAGAAACAGCAGGCCTTGCAGCAGCCCCAGAGCCTGCCAACTAGAAAAGCTGACAGTATCCAAACAAAAATACCACGAGTAGCCCAAATCCCTTTTTTGTGTACTCTGTCATATATATTTTAGGGGCACATTGGACTGCAGTTTCTACAAGGTGGCATCATTATTACCTCATATCACATCTGTTTTTCACTTTTCTGTTCTTCCACTGTCTTAAATATAGAGACTTGACACTTCTCCACTCAATGCATCCTTTTGTCACTAACTTTGCTTTCTATTCCTTCCTTCTATCTGGCTTACCTGAATGGAAAACATGCTCATGTATCCTTCCCAATCCATTGACATAAATAAATCACTACTTTCAGTGAACCAACTTTTTGACCATATCCAAAAGTATTCATACTTCTGACCTCCAGGAATTCATACTTGCTCCCCAGATATCAACTAATGCTCTCAGACTATGTGCATTATATGGACAGGTAGCAATTTTCATCCTTTCTCTTGTGCCTGCCTTCTGGCCATCCTAGTATGCCAATGTCACACCTTTGGTTTACTTTTTAATCATCAATTGGCTGTCCTGCAGGTTTCCTCTTTCTCTGCTGTTATTTACCTGTGTGGCTTTCTCAGCAAGCTCCAGCTGTTTCCTATACAGACAGCTCCTGTCCTTCAAGGAAAATGAGGCAGGGCCCTACAGGCAATTGTGCAAAGGAAGCAAATATTTCTTTCTTCTTTGTCCCTCACTCAGGAAAAAGTGCTCCTGAGGATTCAATTTCTGGAGGCTGAACCTTCAAAAAAGCACTGAGTGTTACAAGGAGTTTAGTACTGCCTTTAGCCTCAAATTCACATTAATTACTTCCTTCTGACCAAAAAGGCAGCACATTGAGGAACAAGGCAAATAACATGTATCTACTAATTTCCTTTTCTATTTTAAAATTTTTATTTACATTACTAGTCCTCTGTCTCAATTTTACACTCCTCACACTTTACCCAAAAAGCTGTTTTCAGTAGGCATTCTTAGATTTCATGTGCTCCAGTCACCTACTGGACATCAAACCATGTCTCTAGTGTACAGTTCACACACAACAGCAGTGTTAAGAGGACATAGGAAAATGGGGAACAGAAAAGTTTTTGAAAGCCTTCAAAACCAAAGCACATGGGCCTGTGTTACCTGAACTGAACCTCCAACACCTTCACTAGCAGAGACTCCATGACCCTGCTGTGCAATCAATTTCAGCGTCTCAGCATGCCTACACTTATTTCTTTGTTTATTTTGTCTCCTTTACTGCAATTTAAGCCACTATTTCATCTCCCATCCATCACAGGCACAGTGAGAAGGTTATTTCTGTCTATAGAAGCCTGCGTTTTTGAAAATGGCCCTTTACATCTCCCCTCAGAGTCTGAAGAGTCTGAATTCCTCAGTTGCCCCTCACAGATCACACATTCCCTACAGCTCTGAAACATCTTGGCATGCCTGTCCACCCAGCTGCCCCCTGCTCTGCTTCCAACATGTGGTGTTCAGAACTGGACAACCCACTCCAGCTGAGGCCTGGAAGAGGAAGCGTTGCTTCCCATGTCCTACAGGATCTACTCCTGTTTATACACCGGAGTATGTATGGCATCTTTTTCTAAATAGCCTAGGACTGTTGACTCATATTTAACTTATGATTCTCAAGAACAATAGATCCTTTCCTAAACTGGCCAGGTTTCCAGCCCCACAACCTCAGCTGTGACGTGTATTACTCCCACCTAACAGCACAAACATTCCTCCTGAGCTGCATCCTAATCTTTCTGGTGTGCTAAGATCAATACCTGATCAGGACTTTTCTCTCATCCATGACAGGCCTGGTATGCAAGGACTCCCATTTTGGTGTCACCTGTGAGTGACAAGAGGTTTTTTAAAAAACTTAATTGCCCTTCCATGCCATCCTCCCAGCTGCCATCCTCAGTCTCCTGTAGAACATAACTGCAGCCCTGCAGAAACATCTTCCACCTGTGTCCCAGAGCGGGCTTACTCCTGCACTCTGACCCATGCCCCTCCTTCCCCACTCTTCCTCTAGGCATCTCCCACCTGTCTGAAGTTACACTTGGAGAGCAAATGGTGGGGCTTTCTTCTCTCCTCTCCATGGGGAGGCTGGAGGGGCAATAGCAGAAAGCAGGCTCAAACAATCGTGCCTTGTGCATGACTCCAAGAGTTTAGACCTTCCCTACTATAGCTGAACAGGGGCTTAAAAAAACCCCAGGCTTCTAGGTCTGGTTGTGGTAAGTAACCTTCAACAATTACCACACCCACCTCTATTTGCTTTGAATGTTCCTCCTGTAGCAAACCACTGCAATTTTCCAGTATTTAAAAATCCCCAAACTTTCCACAAACATCTTCAAACCACTCTTGATCCTCCCCATCTGTAGCTCAGAGCAAGCCTGGTGGTGATTTGCACAGGTTTTGGCAGCAAAAATTCACACTGCTGGCTTTGTACTGAATGTGCTGGGAGATGTATCACCCATCGCCGTTATCACTACAATACCTTCTCCAGCATCAAATTGGGCTTCAGATGTGCTCCCAAACAGCAGCCAGGGGAAGTGCTGCAGTGCCTGTTATCATATATGTGTATTAATGTGTATGTAATGAAAGCAGCTGGGGGGAGGAGACTTAACAGCTGTGCTGAGCCAAACATTCATTTTTGGGTTTATTATCTCCCTTTATTGAGAAGAAGGAGGGTAGACTTTGGGTTAATTCCCTGTCCATGCTTCAAAAGCAGTTAAAAAAACCCACCAAACCAAATAAACCACAATGAACTTTTAGCCAAACTTCCTTTAATCATATTTAGAATCTCACATACCACTTGTTTTGCTAAAGCATGGCAAGTGGCACAGAGAGAGAAGGAATTTTGCATTCTCTGAAAATGTGGAGAGGAAAGAAGAGGAAATGAGGGGATAGGAAGAAGGCAGTACGTGTGAGTATCACTTAATGGCCAGGACTACTGGACTGAAGCAGAAGACTTGACCCAGTGTTACATGAGAAGGGAACACAGACCACAGCAGGATGACTGCAATAACAGAGAGAGGGTGAATTTTTATTTTGCAGCCAAGGACTGGGACATATAAAAGCAATTCCTAAGTAAAGGAAAACTGGATCACTAAAGCCAAACCTATGTTTTTTTTCCTGCACCATGTAACCAAGATCTCTTTGCTGGCCAGAACTGGCTTCCTGAGCTGTGTGAAGTGTAACTAAAGCTAACAGTGCAGTTACACTTCCATGCTCTGCTCTGACATCAGGACAACACAGCTGGCCCATTTGCTTCCTTCAGGGAAGGCATGGAAAACTGCATTGCAGATTTCTCTCCCTGCTGCCAGGGATGATCCACAGTCCCCATTCAATCCTAGGGACACCTCAGAAAGCAGAGCAGGCAGCCAGCAGCCTTCTCCCAGACAACCTTGTAATTAAAGAGAAAAAGATAATGGGGAAAAAATATATTAATAAATGGTGATGGAAGCCTGTTGTAGGATACAAGATGATGAACTAAGTTTTGAAGCAAGAGTAATCTGGAATTCTCCACAAGAAGAATAAAGCCTGCAGCAAAGCATGTTCTAATAAAATACCAAGGAACAAATCTTGACCCGATAAAGACATTGTCCTCATAGATTTCACCTTATCTGCATAAAGATCATTAAAAAAATACTGTCTTGCAAAACTGTCATGCAAAATATGCCCACTGGGGAACTAAGCTTGCTTTTAATTTACAAATGGTTTTAATTAACAGTAACGATAGCTAATGATATTTAATCACCTGTCAAAAAAAATTCATTGTCCCAGATGTCCTTGTAGATGAGAAAACTCTGAAAAGCAGACATAAAATTTCCTAAGACCAACAAGATCCTCCCTCAAGTCTGCGGCCTTCCCCTTTCAGACAGAGGCAATGTATTCCTGTCCTTAGGAAATAGAACAACTTGGGGGTGGCTAATCTAAGCAACCCAGCTCAGGTTGAAACAGGAGCAAAAACAAGCAAGGAACTGAGGCCTCTGAAGCGGCCTGCAGCTGATCTTGGATTGCTAGCCATGGTACAGCTTTTCCCACCACTTAGCCCATTAAATAACTGAGGTCCTGTGAGCTAAGCACATCCCTGTCTCATCTCTACTGCGCTCAGTATCACATTGCTGCCAAAGGTTGCAGAGAGAAGCAGGCACAGGTCTGAGGCTTAGTTAAGAAAGAAGAATAAGAGAAATCACAGGATGTGACAGAAGAAGTTGCTGGACATAAAAGATGAAGGCAGAAGGAGCTAAAAAAATCTCATAGAGCTTGTCCAGAGGATTGCTGGAATTCACAGGTACTTACGGTAGGGGCTACATGAGCAATGGCCAAGCATCACAGAGCTCTGAAGGGGGAGTATCAGGGTCTCTTGGGTGAGAACAGTGTCACAAGGTCAGCACTGTCTAGGAAACTGTATCAGTAACTCTGTAAGATCCAAACTACCAAGGTAGCCTTGGGAAATTTGAGTATAGACTTAGCAAAAGCGGGAGCAATGCAGAGAAAAAGCAGGAGTAACTGCGAGGGGACAAGAGAAAGGAAAGAGGAGAATTCATGTGCATCAGGATGCACATGAGCAAGGTGAGAAAAGTGACCAGTCCCATGTAAGCAAGCTGCTGGTCAGTCAGCTTGGCTGGTCAAGCTCCGATCACCACAGTCCAGGGCATCTTCTCAACTGTTTTCTGTGGAGGTGCATGCATCAAGGATGGAGCTCTGTGTGCTGCCCCACATTTGTGAGCTGCTGTTTGTGTGTGCAGGTGCTGCTCAAGGTACTGCCCTTCAGCTCCTGTGCTCAGCAAGGCTGGCTGAGTGGGTGCTCTGTGAGCATTTACAGCTCTGGAACGAATGCTCAGCATCTCATCCTGGGCTGTGAAGCCAGGAACTACGGCAGCCTTGCATCTAGCAGATTAGAAAGGTGTAATCCCTTTAGCTTTGAAGCCAATCCACTGGATTTGGCTTCCCTTAACAATATGCTCCCATCTTACAAAATCTCCTTTCTGTCTCTGTCCTTACTAAGGTGAAATTCCTTGGGAAAAAAAACTTGTTTTAAGAGAAATTAATCGAACTGTGTAATTTTCATGCTTCTAAATTATTCTGATTCTGAATGCTGCTAATGCTTTACAAAAAATATGCTGTCTTATGAATTTTCAGTAATTTGCCATAACTTTAAAGGCCAGCGTGAACACGACCGACTCCATTGCCACACAAATGACTTCTTTTTAGGTTATAGATTTTTGCCCTTTTAAAAGACAGTATTAACAGGTACAAGTAGTACAAAATCAATCACTTAGCACAGCAAGGCCTCTCTTAATTACAAACTTTCAACCTCTGCCCTATCTCTGGGCAGGTTCTCACTTCGATATTTAGGCAACTCATCTGACTTACAGCAGGAAACTGTTCATTTTACCTTTAAAGCCATTTTCACAGGTTTTTTTTTTTAAATCAGAAATTGAGAATGAGACACACACATTAAATGCAACCATTGAAACTGAAAAGGAATAATAACAAATAAAGGCCTCTTGGGCTCAAAATTTTGGTGCAGAAGCAGCATCCAATTTTACATTCAAGTTCCTTGAAGTTTGCTTCAAATCAGCCTTGCTACTGATTCAGAGAGCCCCAGGTGCTGAAGACACAGATGCTGAAATCACAAAGCTCCCTTGCCTCTTTTATTCCTCTTCTCCATTCCCAGAGTTTCTAGCAGAATCTGTTGCTTTTCATTTTCTAGTTCCTTTCTTTTGCACATAACACTGTAAAACTCTGCTTCTCCTAAACCCTCTACTTGAGCTTTTTGTCTCCCTGACCCATTTTTTTTCTGAGCTCTTCCTTCCTGTTTGACTTCTGTATTCAAACTGATGAGAAAGACTCAGCTTGGAGGCACCATGATGCTGGCTCTGCTGCTTGCCATCAAGGCCTTAATCTTCAGGCCCTGGAGACGAAAAGAAACAGCCACTCTGTCATCTGTTTAGGTACTGAGTTCATTACTATGCAATTACACAATTTAGAGAGCACTGGAGATTCATTAATGATTTGTATTTCTACTTCTCTAAGGAAGAAAAAATTGCAGAAATTGGTAGTGGCAGGTAAACTACTGTGATTATAACTCCAGCACAGAATGCTATGGGTTTAGGGAGGAAAAAGTAACTTATAAATAATTAGCTTCTTATCCGGAGTTTAATTGCATTAGATCAGTACTTCCTACTTCTAATTAGGTGTGGCTACTTCTTTCATTTTTGTTGTCACTTGGAAAGTAGAAGATGTTTTTCATTGCCTCAGTTTAAAAAAAAAAAAAAGGAAATAGTGTTTTTTATAATCCATCAACATAAGACATTGGTAAGCCAGGAACTAGAGGTTTTCCAAACTGTTCCTGTACAAAACATCTGCTCTTGTGTAATTCAAAACATCATCTTTCATATGATGAACTGCAGATTTTGCTGCTTGATTGTTTTAAAGATAAAGGTCATACTACTAGTGCTATGAAAGGAAAAGGAAGAGGAAAGGGAAGAGGAAAAGAGAAAGATGAAAATGGAAAAGAAAAAAAATCAAGCACATTACAAACTTAAAATATAGTACATTCATGGTGGAAATATAATTGTGGTGGCAACCTGAAAACAGAACCCTAGGGGCATTTCCACTGGCTCCCATAGCCTCAGCTCAACATTTGTCTTAGTTTTAAACTGTCAGATTCCTCAGTTCTGAGAAGGTGTGATGATTAAGGCAGTCATCATGAATGCTTCTGCTAGTGACTAGATTTCTTCTGAAGAGATACAGGCAACAGATCACGGAAGATATGGTGCCACCAAACCCAAAGGAGTATCCCACAGTCATTGGAAAGCTGTTATGCAAAGAAACACGCAACAAAGTAGTAACACTGGATCAGGCTGGCGGAACTTCTTATCTCCACCAACCTGTGTGCCAAGTCTGCCAAGATTCTAACTGAAGGGAAAAAAAAAATCACCATCTTTAGGAAAGTTGGATGGAAGATAGAGGTTTTTTTTTAAAAAAAAATCTTTCCTTCGTGTTCAAAACTGAAAGTATATTACATGCAGAAATTAAAAGCGATACACAAGTTATTACTGACACGCTTGTATTTTCTGTAGCAAGATACTCATGTCTGCAGGGGACAGTGCACGGGGAGGCCTGACACGTGAACTTTACAATTAAATTCAGATTAATACTCGTGAAATAGGCTCTTTGAAAGTTGTTTTGCTTTCAAGTACAGTCATGAAACAGTCATTACTAAGTGCTTGAGAGCAGAATTTAGTCTGCAGCTTTATTAGTGGAAATGATTCATATCAATGGAAGAACTCCAACTGAATTATCTGTTGGGGGTTTATTTTGTTTGTTGGGAGTTTTCTTTGGTGATGCAGTGGCAACCAGAGCAACACCACATACACTGAGAAGGGGAAACTCTTTGGCCAGTCACCTCAAGGTTCAACAGTAGGTAGAAAACAAGGGAAGCTGAACAAGGTCTTCGTGATCACCACACATTGCTTTGCCAGGTACTGCAGGAAGCAGACAGAAAAGCGTGGCCCACCTCTTTACATGTTTCTTCTGATCTGATTTGACCAGGATTGTTTTTTTCCAAAAGCTGCATCTTTCTACGTGCCTGCTGAGGAAGAAGGACTGATTTTTCCTGCAGCTCTTCAACACTAAAACTTGGGGGCCGAAGAGCACTCTGAGCTTCCAAGCATGTGCAGTTTGACTGTAATGTACGAAAAAGCATTTATTCTGAAACAGTTCAAAATCTCCATCCTCACAATGCAGCACAAGTTTAGTTAGGGTGCAGAATGTTAGTGCAAGCTGGCTCTCGAGGTTTCATGGCTAGCACATGAAACTTCTATCTTAACAAAAGAAGCCAGGGTCCTGGTGGATCAGTGCCCTTTCAAAGCACAACACACAGAGACTGAGGTCAATTAAAAAAACCGCATTTCCTAATTTATGTCCATTAATGCTGGTCTGTAGCAGCTCTGGCTCCAGCAGTCTCTTTAGCTGCCATTAGCAAAGCAGCAATGACAGCATTCCCCCTACAGGTCTGTTTTCCTTGGTTCTCTGCTGCAGAGTAATAGGAAAACTGCTCATTGCCAACAGTCTTTCCAGAGATCTGGCGTGTCAAGTTGGATGGATGTGCATCAAAACTTCTCTCCTTTGAGGCAGGTAGAAGAAGCCTGCCTGCTTGATACACAAACTGTAAAGATTCCTCCTCTGAAAAGAGATGATTGCAGTGCTGAACTGTCTTTCTCCTCTCTCTCTCAGAGAGCCCCATCTCGCCAACTCTGAAGCCCAAGAAGCAGGTGATATACTCGGTCTCCTTTTTCCCCTGTCGCCTTTGATGTTCCCCAGCTCATTCCTTGCCAGCACCTGAAGTTCCATTTTCAAAATTACTTGCAAGCTCTGACACTCTTTCTCTTGCAGGTTGAAGAGACATCTTCTGCAGCGCTCATCCAATGGAATAGAAAATCACATTTTCCATCACCAGGCCATAATATATGCTTTGTTGCCATCCACAGTGTGAGAAAACAATCCTCCTCTTGGTCAGTTTGCATATGGGTTCAATGATAAAAGGGTCCAGAAGGACTTAATTCTTTCATTTAAGTATGCAAACCCCTGACTGCCAGCTTTAGAAATGTGTTATAAAACCCAATCCCTTTGTTCACTTTGCCTGTGACTCACATCAGCTAGAGAAAAATAGCTGCAAGTTTGAAGAAAAAGCCCACACTAAAACAATATATTGAAAGTGACAACACTTTCAGTATTGTGTTTCAAGTATCATATTTCAGTATTCAATATTAGTCATTAGTTTGCATGCCAGGGCCTGGCTGGGGCTGAAAAGTGATATATTTCAGCTGGTGTTACAGATGTGGTGTCACAGTGTCACCAGCTTTTCAATTCCCCCAGCAGTTCCTGGGGAAGAGGACATAGGATTACAGTTATTACAAGGTGATCCCCCTCCAAATCCAACTACACAGAGTGTAGAGCCAGGCCTGAGCCCTGCCAGGGAAGAACTGGTTTCCAGCTTCATTAAATACAGAAGGAAGGTGTGCAGAGAGATGATCAAAAGATACCCTCAGCCAGGTTGTACCAATTAATTCTCCAGCACATGGAAGAAGCAATTCCATGTTGGACTTCAGATCAGTGTAACTTCTCCAATGCCTATCACTCTACTAACACTTCCCCTCCATCCCCCCCAGGCTGATGCAAGGATAGTGTTTATCACCTGTAATCAGATTACAGAAGTTTCCAAGTGTATGCTGGACTTGTAAAAAGAAGGTTTCACACAATGAACACACTTCAGAAGAGGGTGGAGAAAGTTTGCACATGCAGTTCAATGGGTACCCCTGAGAACACATTTCATGTGGATTAAGAAGGTGGTACCCCCTTCTAGGCAACTTTCAAAAGCTTTTTTTAAGAAAAACCAAACTTCCCTGTGTATATTTAGAACACAATTAAAATGTGTTGACTTAGAACGACTCTGTAACATGCTCTTTGGTAAAAACTGTGCATTTCCTCATGAGGAACTCCTAGTTAAAGTAATACAGGAGTGTATAGACACTCACATACCAGGGCCATCAAGTTCCTATGTTGAGTTTGTGCCTATAAACTACCAGAAGATTCCTGCAGCAGCACAAATTTAAGATGTATTGATTTATATTGCCAGAGCTTTCCCAATAATTTAAACAAAACTTGCTGCTATGTTTAACAACAGACTTAACCAAACATTTTCCACTTTTCTTCTCTCTCCCTTCCCTACACGTAATCTGGTTTCAGATGCAGCGTTGCTTCAAACTAAAAATTGTTATCTTAGCATCACAAGACCTGTATTACTTGCTAAAAACAAACTGTTGTGAGTTATGTCTGTGCTAATTTTAGGAAAAAAAAAACCATCAGTGTGCTTTTTTATATTTAAAGCGACTCTTTTATACTACCCTGTCCAGACAGAGACCACCCTTTGTTCAGGTGATGTAAGCTGGACAGATCCAGCAATGCTGGGGTCAGAGAGGACACAGGTAGATATGCTCCCTCTTCCCAAGTGCATCCTAGCCCATTTGCTACAAGAAGCCAACTATGTCTAGAGGAAGGAAGGACAGAGACATTGATCCCTTCTTACCTAGCTGATCGCTCCGTGGCTTGGCTGGTTCAGATTTCTGCAGACAGCAGGGAGGATGAGGGATGAACAAGTGAAAAGGGAGCGCAGAATGTGTGGGCTCGTTCTCCAGAGAAGCAGAACGATAAGTGCTTCCCTCGAGGTGACACACACAAACTGCAGAGCACACAGGGCCCACAGGTTGTTCTCCACCAACGTGCCTGAGGCATTTTAACACGTACAGGAGCAGTCAGGCCTTGTGCTGCTTTTCTTGCAGTCTGTCAGGGAATGGATCCCCCCTTCAGTGCCCCTTCAGCAACAAACCGAACCACACATAACAACACAGGATGAGGTGGAACACTGGCAACAAACCACATGGAAGCTGACAAGGTTGTATGACAAGAAAGATACTGTATTATGAATGTAGGTGTGCAAATAATAAAGCACCAATGCCCCACACTGTAATGTGAGTATTCAAAAAACCCTCCTCCAGAGTGCTTCCAGAGCAGCAGCTAAACTAGACTTTTGTTCCAGTGGCTCCAACAAAGTTTCTCTTTCTTCCTTTCTTAAATAAAGTGCTGCTGAAATAAAGGAAGACTAGTCTGGGGAAACCAAAGTCAGCCTCTGTGATTACACACCTTAGATTTACTCTGGCATTTTCACATCTCAGTGCACAATTGCTTTATTGTCTTCCCCTCTCTACAGATTGTACTGGAAACATCGATCCACCACAGCATTAGTAACAACAGGGGAAATCAGGTACAAGAATATCTATCCACACTCCCCCAAAATCTTTCAAAAATAAATAATGCATCATAACCAGATCAACAAGGTTGACATTTTTTATTTGTACTTAACACATACAGGAAAGATCAAATAATAAAAGATAGCATTTGTAAACAAATGTATTTCACAAAAAGTTATAAACTACCAAATTTGCTCTGAAAAAATTCATTATAGCCATTTATAAATGTGTATTTATCAAAATCAAGTTAAAAACTACTTCATTTTGAAAACATCCCAAATGAAGATTCATTCATTCCAATAACTTCAGAGAGACCACGGATGTAAGGCCTAACTAAAACAAATGCACGAGTGAAGATGGCACTGTGATTTTTGGTTTAAAGATAAAAAAAAACTCTGCAAGTGATCAAAATACCAGCCAGTCTCATTCAAAGTCCTAGGTTTGTAAAATATACATTCAACTTCGCAAATATCTAACTTTAAAAAAATAGAGCTATTCCACTGGAATGTCCCCTTTTTTTAATGTACTGATTATATGCTGTGTTTTTGAACCCACTCAGAGAGAAGTTATCAGTAGGTAGTTTCACGTAATTACAAAGTTCACTTCCATAATCACATTAAAAATAAGACAACAGCAGCACCCTTTTAGCAAGGATTAATTTTTAACATTCTTGCCTTTATAGCAGCAGGTATGGTTTTGGGGAATGCTATCAATATAATTAGTAAGTTAAAAAAAAATATATACATACTCTGTGAAATTTATTACAGTGTTCTTTCCCTATACTTGTTTCCAAAGTTAGGTAAGCACCTCTATTTTTTTCTGCAGAACACAAAAATTAGAAACAAATGAATCCAAAACCTATGACTGCCTCAGTAGGCTCCCTTTGTTGGTGGTCCACAAGCCAATTTGATTGCTAGTATGAGTTCTGTTTTTTTTCTCCCTCCAATCTCCTATTTGTATGCCAACTATAAAACAAGGTTCTTAAACTTCATCTATTAATTTGACTCAAAAGAAACAAGGTAATAAAAATAACTAAGGCACAAATGTCTGATCTTCAACAGCAGGCAGAGGGTCACAGATTTGAAACCAGGGTAGAATGTAAATCCCCAGAAATATTTCTGGTCTCGGGGCACTGAAAATTCTTACCAGAATTGAAAAAGGTTTTTCAAGATCTTTTTTTTTTTTTAACAAAGATATGGAAAACACTTTTCCCAAGAATGTCCACGAACACTAAACAAGGATGGATGTACATACAAAGACACACACTTTATGCACAATACACTTTAAACATACTGCAGACAGACAAGGACCATGGAATGCAATGATGTCTAAGATGGCAGGTGAAATGAAGATGGCTCTTTTTCAGAGTGTCGTCATGAGTTTATCTTGGTACACCATGCTTTGGACTCCTCCTAAATTCTTCTGGTTCTGTTCCTGGATATACCGTAAATTGCTGTCCTCTCCACTTGTGGGGGGTTTCCAATAGGGCCTGTCATCATGATAGGGTGGCCTGCACCATTTGCACAGTTATTGGTTAGTGAGGAATGGAAGTCAACTTAGGAGTGCTACACAGTAACACGAGCTCACCCCGCAAGTGCTAAGCATGCACATGGAGCTACAGCACCGGAAGGAAATGGGGACAGACCTACAGCTCTGATGCAGAAGCCACTGAAGCAAGTGGGAATCTTTTAGCTGATTTCAAAAGGCTTTCAACCAGAGCTCAGTCATTAAAAACCCTCTCTGTTTTCAATGTTATAGACAAGCGTAGTGCATCAATGCTCTGGAATCCCAGAGGGGTGGTGGGGAGGGAGGAGGAAGCTATAGGAAAACTAAATTTGTACAACAAACAAGTAAAATAAAACATATCATGCAAAACGTTGAGCTCATGAAAGTACATCCTTAAAGTGCAAGGGGTTAAGAAAGGCAATCTTTCTATTATGAATCCTATTATGAATGAAAACTGCTCTTCTGTAGCTCTTGCCATTCCTTTGGCACTGGTGCAGTTAATTAACACTAAAGCAGCCTGTAATTTACACAGTTGCATTTTCTTAAGAACACCCCCAGTCTACAGTTAGTACTAGTAATTCTCTGAGACTTGCATAAGTACTACAAGGAAAATACCTTTTTCCTTACTTGTTCATTACTTATTGCTGCTTAGAGATTTAACTTCAACCATTCCTACAGTGTCCCCTGAATCATTGCAGCGGAGTGGGGAATAAATGAAACAACAATTTTGAACACTATGTAGGAAACCACAATATTTAACATTACCTTATTACCAAATTGAAGCTGCAATTATTATATATACGGAAGAAATTCTTTTCTGTGAGGGTGGTGAGGCACTGAAACGGGTTGCACAGAGAAGCTGTGGATGCTCCATCCCTGGAAGTGTTCAAAGCCAGGTTGGATGGGGTTTTGGGCCACCTGGTCTAGTGGAAGGTGTCCCTGCCCTTGGCAGGGGGTTGGAACCAGATGATCTTAAAGGTCTCTTCCAACCCAAGACATTCTATGATTCTGGTAAATTTTTTTATAGTAGCAGAAACACAGGCAAGGTTTAGATTTTACCTTTTTGTGGATATACTCTTAAGTTATATAATGACAACTCTTAATTGGACTTAACAGAAGGTTAAATATTAAGCTAACTGCAAACAATTTCACTGAAAGAATCTGCAAGCAATTTCCCTGAAAGAATTTTACTAAGAAAACTGAGACACAATTCCACATACTATTTCACAAATTATTCAACAAAAGCTCTATATACATCATGTATTGCATAGGTCATTTCAGCCCATGCCCATTCTAGACTTTCATACCCAGCAGAAAGAATTTTATGCATCTGTAGCTGTGATCTCAAGTTCACAGTCAAATGGATTAAGCTTTTTCAAATCAAGCTATCCAAGATCTTAAACGTCCAATTGTTTCACTTTGACTCCAAGTTAGAATAACTTGAAACTTCCACTTTAACCGCACATTTAAATGCTTCTGCCTGAATGGGACAAAAATTCTGAGCACCTTTTCTATGACTGAGCTTTTAAGCATGTTTTTTTTTTTTTTTAGCCTTACAAGCCTTGCTATAAAAAAAGCCATTGTTCATATTTCACTGACCTTAGTCTTTGCCCAGGCAGTGGAGGGGCTGGAGGGGGAGGTTGTCTACACACACTACAATACATTATTGTGCTTATTTCAATATGCCTCTGCTCCAGGGTGAACTATTTGGCTTTAAAATGTCACGGACTGGTATCGTAAGTGATGGAATCCTTAGAAAAATTTCAGCAAAACCTCAAATGGTTTATAAAATCATTAAGCTCTCTTGGCAACCACTCTTTCATAACGTGATATTGTACATTTCAAAGAACTAATAATAAACTGGATAAGCAAACCCTAAAATCAGGAATACTCCTGAGCCTGAAATATAGGCAAAGTTCATTATCCAATTTCAAGTCTTCTCCTTCTAGCATAAATTTAGTATCTGCTTTACTGCTGTGTGCAAGGAATTTTCAGATGACAATGCCTTTGTCTACTTCTCTGCCTAGTATTTCTAATATTAAATATACTTGCCTTCTTCCTGCATGCTCAGACTCAAACTCAGACCAAATTGTCTTTTCATTCATTTTAAGCTCAGCCTCATCCCCAGAGCCTGCCCACACTAAAAACAAAGTCTACCTATTGTAATGTAAGAATATAATTGTTAGATAAGGTGAAACAAAGATTAGGGTATTGGTATTTTTCCCTGAAGACAGTAATTATTTGTCTAAAAAACTGAGTCATCTAAAAAGGTTACTTTTTGTTAGGATAAAAAAAGTGGCTGGTTTTTATCATGTGTACACGTATAGACACGTATCTACCAGCAGGTGCATGCCTCTACCATGCATTCCACCAAGCTGGTTTTAATTGGACTGAATTTTTTCCAAAATTTCTTTTCACTCAGTGTCTCTCATCACTAGCTACAAACAAAAAAGTATGCGAGAAGATAGCATAGCAGCACTTGCAGGAATATTTCTGTGAAACAGTTCTCAAAAACTCAGTGTTATAATTTCACTAATTATCTGTAAAGTGCTTGATAAATTGTTCCATGTACTTGTCATTTTTCCATATACATTTCTGCAGAAGATGAAAACAGTGCTCCACTGCAAGAATCTGACATCAATAACTTAATTTTACACTAAAATGAGTTTCTTCTTTGTGTTAGGAAATTAAATGCAAACAAATACCGATCAATTTGCAATTGGTTTTATTGAAGCTACTGAGCATCTCCCTATCCAACATACTCCCTACAGGAAATAACTAACGCTGTATTTCAAATTTTGAATTAGAAATCAACTAGAAAAAAAAAAATCATATTCCAAAGCAAAATTTAAACTGAAGTTATTTAATACTTTCTCTATATCCCATAGTTCTTACTTCCCTTTGCTTTTTCTGTACAGAGAATTGTCCAGTATGGCCACCAAAGCGTCATACCAAGTCAGATAAAGAAAGAAGTAATCATCTTTTTTTCACAAAGTGAAGATTGCTTACCTTACATTCACAGGTGTGTGTGGATGCCAGTGTGGCTGAGCAGGATGTATATTAGGATGATACTGTGGCTGCAAATGAAAACATTGAGCCTGGTTAAAGAAAACACATAAAAGCTCCCTATTAACTTTAACCTTTTATTTTCCTGGGGTCACGAGGAGTATGTTCCTGGTGTACCCTAGAAATCCTACTGCTTCAGACCTTCTCCCATGTCATTGAGCACACACATGAAGCCTCTTGGTGATGCTCATTAGGACACACTCATGGGAAAAGGCAAAGCAAATTGCTCTCCTGTTTGACAGGCAACCTGGCACATCTAGTGCTTCTTGGAGAAAGCACATCAAAAAAAAAGTCAACTCTGATCAAAGGTGGAGAGTAAGAAAGGTTACTGTTATAACAGCAGCTTCAGAAGGTCACCTATCTTTGGTGACAGCACTTCCCTCTCATAGCCACAAGGTCTTGAAGAGAAACAGTAAAACAAAACCACTAGTGAGAGTTTTAATAAAAAGTGCTAAGACTAAGTTCTCATGCACATACAGAGTTTGGAAGCTTGCTTTCTCAGTACCACTGACTGTCAGTAGCACAGATGGAAACCAGGTAACGTTTTCACTGGAGTGCATAAAAAAAAAAAAACAACAAGCATTTGACCAGCAATGAACTCTGTAAGTGTTGTGATGAAGGAGATAATTGCAACTTTGAAATTGTCACAATCATCCCATGTGAGAGGCTGCTCTAGACATAAGCTCGCTCACAGAGCAGTCTCCTGGGGCCTGTCACATTCACAGTCCCAAAGGCTTTAACTTTCACAGAAAGGAAAGGGAAGGGAAAGAAGATGGCAAATGGAGTGTATTCAGCTTGCAGAGCATCCAAGAACATGGGGAAAAAGAGAAAAGAGTCCCCCCACTTTCTCCTTAACCCCAATCTGGTGCTGTTTATTTCTGACACATCAGAAAATCTCACCCCAGAGTAAGGAAAGGGGAGCAAAAGAGCTGTACAAATTATAAAGAGCAAAAATATTTACCACTAAATACAAAAATGACAACATTTTCCTCTGTACCCGTTATGCTCTTACCTGGTAGTTATGGACTTCAGGAGTATTTTTAGCACTAAGAGAGAAAAAAAAATTGCTTTTATGTAATCAATACATCTATGTCACAATGATTTTTAGTTCAGGGAAGTACAACAGAGAAGTAAAATTCATATTCTTAAGGACATCATTATTTTATTCAAGATATACACCACAGCAGTTAACATGTGAAAGAGGGGTGTAAATTTTTTTTCTCCACTTTACATTTAAAAAACAGGAACAAATTATGCTTCATAAACTAGCATAATAGAAGTGAGCAAAACCGAAGTATGTTTTACTTTAGTCTGATTTCAAATATAAAAACAAAACAAAAGATTAAACAATGGAAACAGGCATTCCCCAAGAAGAATCTGGTGATGCACACTGAGACATGCGAAAGCAATTCATCCCACACCAGAGAATCTGTTTCTACAAATCCTAATTCAGATGGTCTTCAGAATCCTTTTAGCCCGAGAAGAGCAACTGAGAGTTAGAGAGAATTTGGGCAGTCACTTACCACAATTGTGCTGCTTTCACAGGATTGTTTGCTTAAAAAGAAACAAACACAAAACCATAAGACAAGTGAAATATCAGCCATTTTTCAGCTCTTGTTATTGGGGTGTTACACTGTGGCTAAAGTGAATCCTCACACAGTCATATTTGCACGAAAGTGTCTGAATTTCAAGTGCAGCCCTGTGCTTTCTAGCAATCCTGGGCACATCATAAAGTGCAAGGCAGACACAAACCTCCCTCTGGTCCTGCAAGAGTTAAAGCCCTTCAGAGATGACAGCAGACTTCTTCCCAAATGCCACAAAAGGACTTTTGGCAGAGTATGTTCTGCACAACCAGAACACTTCTTTTCTCACCTTACTGTAGTACCATGTCAATACCATTGAGTCCCTTGGAAATCAGAAACTACACCTTGCAGAAATTTTCAATATCATACTGAAACCAGAGTATTCACAAAGCTGGTAATGGCCTGGGTCTTATTATAGGGAACAATGGCAGCCAAAACAGCCCATTAGGAATCCTAGGAGGCACTGAGTAATCTTGAGCAACAAGGTCTTGGCGTGTGCTTTGGACAGGCTGGAAAGAATGGTGAAGAAGGCAGCTGAGTAACTGGGATGTATCATCTCTTTTTCATGACAGTGTGTGTTTCGAGAGCACTGAAAAGCTTCTCAGTGATACAGTGAAAATCCAAGTGTCTGCTGAATGCAGAAAGTTAATGAGACACTGCAAAAGTCTCAAAAAGCAACAGAGCTGGGAGAGAATCCCATCCTTGTTGGCTGCATTTAGGTACAGGCCTTAATGGCCAAAAGATGCATGAAAGATAATAATCTACAGGGAGTTTTTGCATTAACTTAACAAACATGCTGTTGAGCTCTCTAGAGGGAGATCACCTGGGTGTGAAAAGTTCTGACTGGCTGCAATGGACAGAGAACATAATTAAGCACAAGCCACGCTTTCTCTCTTCTCCCTCTCTCACAGACAAGTACAGAAGCACTGAGACACAGGGCATGACATGCAGGTCTGTCAGATCCCATTATGGTAAGAATTAAATGTAAAGAATTCATTCTTTAATAATAGTAATAAAATAATTTAATAATAATAATAAAAATAAACAATAAATAATAATAACAACCCACACTATATAGTTGACTCTCGTGTCTCACATAACAGCATCTCACAAATTTAATAGATTTGCATTTCAGTTAAACAAACTCCTTCCATGTACTAAGGAAGGAAGCAGGGGAAAGAGTTACAGCCTCTAGAAAGCATGCATGCTTGTTACCCTTTCTCCCCCCACTGTAAATGAGAAATAAAAATGTCCCCGTAATACCACAAGGAACTGTGTTCATGGAACTGTGGTTTATATTCTGGGAATGTCAGCTCACCCTGCTCCATATGGCAACTATACCTGCAGGCTCAAGCAATACAAAATTTGAAGGGGGCTGCCTTGCAGTGCTCCTTCCTAGGCTTTTCTACATGCAACAAAAATCTCAGCTCAAGTTTTTAAGGACAAACTACGAAACCACAAGGGAAATCAATTCCTTCTCATTTCATTTAAATTCAGCACATCTCAATTCCTAGGACAAGTTAGTTAAGGTCAGAGTCTGGATAGGTGAATAACATGTCATTACAGTCAGGAAAGCAGCAACAACTGCATAATGAGACTGCTCAATAACCCTAAAATTGTCTGGCTAGACAAGCAAGTCAGGGAGGCTTTTGGACACTGCTCTACTCCACAGGACACCAGCAATTCTTCAGAAAAACATTACATGCTTTCCCTTATTGGGTTTTCTGCAACTTCTCCTTCCTCCTCAATAGAGCAACAAAAGAAACCATAGATACCTCCTCCATAGATGGGGGTGGAAGAATTAATTGTAGATAAAAACAAAAGATGGAAACAACAAACTCTGGAAAAAAAATACCCCATGCACATTCTGATTTTAGGCGATCTGACATATTTTTCTTTTTATAATGTGGTACAGATGTCCTGATTGTAATGTGACATTTATAGGAGTTAATGGGTCACCTGCAGTGACCACATGTATAAAAACACTTACCCTTGTAAGTGGAATGCCTTCGAGAAGGGTATCTCTTGCTGGGCCTTCTTTCAAATGTACTAGTTCTGCGTAATCTTGTCCCGTGTGTTGCTTGATATTCTGTCCTCCCACTTAAAATACAGAAATAAACAAAGTAAACTACTGCCTTCTGCTGGAAGCTGTACCTGCTCCTTTGTATAAAGATAAATATATTGCTGTTACTTCACTAAATACCTGAATCTGAAGCGTGATCCCAGCCTTATGAAGTCGGATCTACTAGATTTACTATTTGCTGGGGCTCGCAATCTGAAGAAAGCATGGTGCTCCACTGCACACTTCCACAAGTGTTTGCACGTTTTGGCACTGTCTAACCGGAAAACAAATGTGTGCTCTTGCTCTCTGCCCTAAATGCAGAAACAAAAGCTTTGGAAGTTGGCATGCATGATATTAGTTATTGTCCTGGGTAGGAGAAACACAGCCTGGGCCAACAGTGTGCTGAGCTTCCCTTGTGTTCTTACCAGCCTGAGCACACACCACACTTTGTTGGATCAGGCCCAAGTAAGGGAAAGAAGTTACCTGTTCATCATCTTCTACAACCACGAGCGTTAATTTGCTCTTTTTAAAGTCCATTTTTGTGATTTTAGGCCTAAACACAAGAAGCAAAAAGAACAAAATTAACAGACTATTAAAAGAATTTTGTTTCAACAACTATTTCACGTTTAAGAGTAGTACTTCTAGCCAGGCCAATCTACCTTCAGATTAACCTTCAGATTTTAAATTTTGTAGATTCAATCAAAAATTACAAAATACAGCCAAGATCCCATTATGCAAACAAGAAAGATTTCACCATTTTAACAAAAAGGAATATAACACAAAAGCAAATTACCAGAAGAATAAGCCTATTTTGTTGGCTCCTTCAAAGATCAATATGCCTGTTGGTGTCAGTCCAAGAGCATATTCACAACCATCTCTTCCCTGCAAGCAAGTAGAGAATAAATAAACAATCTGCCATGAGCAGTGTAAATCTTACTACAGCAGCACTGCAAAATCCATAGGCCTTACACTACACAATAAGGCTGGCATATTTTTTTAACTTTACAGAGCAGAAGAATGTGCATCTGTACTGGGTGCAAAGTGGCACATTTTGGCAACAGGAGGCTGCAGGGTGCCCTCTGTGGGAGGAGGCCGTGTGCTGCTCCAAGCAGCTCTGAGATCCATGGAGATGGACCCACGCCAACACTACCCAGGGGAGCCCACACCTCGGCTCACCTGTGTTAAAGAGCAGGCAGCTCCTGCCAGAGGAAGGAGACACAACAGGAAGAAACTGAGGGAGACAGGAAAAGGCTTGTGGAAAGGGACACTGTGGGAGCATGGAGAAGCACTTTTGGGAGGAGTGCTGGAGGTGGGAAGTATTTCTGAGGGACCATGGCCCACGGGGCAATCCACACCAAAACAAGGACACCCCTCAGGGACTGAGCCACACCAGGGCAGGGACCTCATACTGGTAAAATAAAACAGCACATGGATCTTACCTTCACTACATGCATATCTACACCATACATTTCTAGCCATTTAGCTTTGTTCAAGTAGCACAATTCAGCCTGCGCCGGGCTCTTTCCCCTATGAACATAAAATTCATACTTCATGGTAAAAAATTTTTGTCCACTTTAAGTGCTTTCAAATTCCTTCCCTTAACCTTTTTTTTTTGTCCTCAGTCTTAATGACACTAAATGGTATTTCAAGCTTAGCTTATGTTTTTACCCTCTTCCCTCCAAATGAAAATAAATCAGAGGACTGAAAATGGAAAAAGGTCTAAAATTGCCAATAAGGATGAAAGTTCAGGTAACACAGCATCACGGAAATGTACCATATTTATTAACAAATGACAAGAAAATTAATTTGCTACCATCCTGAACACAAAATTTATGTTTGAATGAAAGAAGAGAAAGAAAGAGATTTACTTCCAACATAAACAGAAAGAAGACCTGACTCCTTAAGTTATTAAAAATAATTTAAAGAAAAACCAATAAAAAATTAAAACTCACCCCACCAACCTTCCCTAAATTACTGCTTGCTATTTCTAGAGAAGGAGAGGGCTCAAATACTTTTTATAATACTTCTCCACTGACAAACATAATCCCCATTTCATGCCTGTTGGAGGGATTTGACTTTGGAAGAGAAGAAAACCTGCTGCTAGAGACCCCACTCCCACACAGGTACTCTACCTGCACTCTTTCCATTTCTGAAAAATGTCAAATTCCATTGCTTCGGTCTGGTTTGGTGCAAACCTGAATTCAGAGACGAGCTCTGGTGTGTGCTCAGGGTGCTCACACTCTCCCAACTCAGCTGAAATCAATCAATTGAGAAGTTAAAAATATAAAGTTCTTGGGATGACCAGAAACATTTAATTCCATTATCCCTACAAAGAAAAGGATAGTTTGCAAGTTTCTAAGCATGTTGCAGAATACACTTTGCCAATGCTTTAAGTTACCATTCCATCCTCCCACTCCTGGCCACAGTAAATTCAAACGAGATTTTCCGGCAGAAGTCAGATAAATGCATTTGCAGGAGCAGTGTAAGGTTGTGGTACAGAATTCTGACATTCAGGAGTGTTATGACTGAGCCAGCTTAACTAAAGCTGCTTCTCTGGATTTTAAAGCACTTATAAGAAATAAGGTTTCTACTAAAAACAATCATCAATGCATCTTCTGTTTTAGAAGAGTTTACTTTGAAATTTCCTCATTGCATACTTTTCATTCCAAAACACTTCCCATTCTATTGCATGCTTTGTTACGTTTCTGTTCATGTCAAAACACGAAGGGAATACCTAGTCTCACGAAACTAGTGATAAAGCTGTGGTTTTTTTAAATCACAGTGGTAGTGTAACATTCAGATTAAGTAACTTTTAAGGCAAAAAATGCCAAAACATGAACATAATTAAGGTGTCACTTTCCACTTGTACGCTCTGGTATTTTCTTTCCTAGGAGCAGAACACTAGCCAGCTCCACTGAGCTCAGCCGGAGATGCAAGTGCTGAGCATTTCAGTGACTGATGCCCTTAACTGCCTTGTGT
Source organism: Dicrurus megarhynchus (assembly GCA_013399195.1). Lineage (NCBI taxonomy): Eukaryota > Metazoa > Chordata > Aves > Passeriformes > Dicruridae > Dicrurus > Dicrurus megarhynchus. The sequence continues at coordinate 2,066,440 of VXAD01004646.1, read as the reverse complement.
CTGTGACAGCTCTGCTCCTGGAGCCTCTCAGCTGTACAGAGCTGCCTCGGGACTGTGAGCCAAACACCAGTGGCAAATACACTCTTCAGCAATGCCATGTGTCACCTGACACACGACGTGATTCCCAACCGGGCCTTTGTCAGTCTGCGTTTCTTAACTGTTTACTACTCTTACTATTACCACCAAAATAAAAATAAAAAATTGAAAAGCATAGAGGGAAACTAAATCCCTTGAAGAAAACAGTTTTATGGCTTCAGGGTGCTTTTACACTTAACAGCTGCAAAAATTTTATTCACAGCCAGACTTCAAAAATACCTAGCAGGATCCATCAGTAGATCGGAAGTTACATTCAAAATCCAATCTGTTGGCTGATAACACCTACTAGGTGGTTTAGAGAACTTGAGCTTTGCTGAAACATTTAGCAATCCTGAGGATATTAAACAGATTGAGTTCACTGGTCTTCATTTCTAATTACTGTCTCACACACATTTTTTTCTCTCAACAGTAATTTTCCATAGTGAGTTACAGTATTGTTAACAAAAAGGACATATAGATATCTCAGCTCGGTGGCTGTTTCATTGAAGCTGGAAGCCTATTTAACACAGATATTGTTAAGAATTACTGGCAGTCCAGTCTCCAGTATACAAGAGGGAGACACAGCAAACACATTAGCAAGGAGGACTTCAAGGGGGGCGGGGGGGGAAAAGTAAGGATCTGAAGTTTGTTGTATTGCCAACCATCTAGTGAAGACATGGGAGATTTCTCTACTACTTAAATGAGAAAGAAGGTAGGGAGCAAAGTCTGACTGTGCTGTAAAGAGGATGTGTAGGGATGAGAAGAATCATGAGCTTCTATGACAAAAGACACACAGGCAGTAGGATTAGGTAGGAGAAAAATATCACCCTTGCTTCTCCATAGCTGAACTCACTGTTTATTCACTCTCAGGTGAACAAACTATGTTATCTTTTTGGTCTCTAAGAAACAGATCTTCGAGGTCAGAGTCAGCAAGAGACTTGCCAGCTCCCTGCACATGGTTGGAGGGCAGTGGAAGAAGGGGCTGTCACAGACTCTGTGAGGATGCTGTCGCAGCTGGGGTGGAAATGCACTCCCTGAATGGCTCAAGAGCACTAATATTTTTCAATGCAAGGGCCCAGAAGAGGACCCATCTCTTCATCTGTGGTTTTATGACATGCTTTGGCATGCCCCTTCTCTGCTCTTTATTGGAAGGGGGTGGGGGTTTAAGGTGGGGCAGGTGTTACATAGCACATGTATATACATTATCTGTGCTCTTCAAAAAATAACTGCATGACCTGAGGGACATTTTTAAAAGGATGTTTCCTACAAAGTTTTTGAAAACTCCAAAAATAGATTTATTTGTAAATATATGGCTGATTCTTTTATACAGAGAGGAAAAAAGTTTGCAGTATCCCATGAAGATGTCTTATGATTAGAACTGGAAATTGGAGATCTGAGAAAATATTTTCCTTTTCAATCTAATTAGCATCTTCAAAAGTATATCTGGTTAAACACTAAGACCATACAACACTAATGAGGCAGTTAAAAACTAATTGTAACAGTGACAACTCAAGTTTGATGACAACTTTTCCGCAGATAATCCCTAATAATATTATGTATCTGCTTCACAAGTTACCCCATACTACAAACCAACCTTATTTGCTACAGGATTTCCTTCACGGGACTGGCAACAAATCAACACTTCACATTTGAAAGATGATTCACACAGAACACCAACCCTGGACACTGCTATTGGAAACCAAAAATTACTGTAACAAAAAACTTCCTTGATTAAAAAAAAAAAAAAGTATGAAATTTAAAGCTGATCTGTGAAGAGAAAAGACTTTCTTTCAGCGGGCTCAGACTACTAATGCCTAAATAGCAATTTATAGCTTTTTCTTCACTCTTAGGAAAGGCACACTAAGGAGCAAGACTAGATTTCACAGAGTAAATGTAACCCACTGTGGAGGGAATAACTGACATTTCTTTACACTTTTCTGCTTAATTACATTTCCAATGTCAATAAAATATAGTGAACTTTACACCAAAAATGCTTATTATTACCTATGTCAGCAAAGAGAATGAATTAGTTGCAGTAATGAAATAATTTTGGACAAGCTTATAGTAATGATGTCAAAATAGTGGAAAACTGAAGCTGAAAAAAAAAAGGGAGCAAGAAAGTATAAAAGCGTGTTCCCACAGATAGTATCAAAGAGTATTAGTTTTGGTAAATAGCTGGACACAGCTATTGCATTTACACAGTAATCCCAGGTGTCAGTTACTACCCAAAATACTGAGGCATCAACCTATTATTCTTTGCTTGGTCCTCCTTGCTTGGACCAGATGTGAGGTTACCGGAGTTTCTATCTGTGAAAATGTAAGCAACAAATCAAATTTGTGCTCTGTATTTCCTCCACCTCAAAAAGACAAACGGAGTCTGCCTGCAGCAGTTCTCTGCACACCTGACAATCACAGTTGTGCCAACTGGTGCAGCAAAACCACCCACTGCCTTAAGATTTACACCTGTTGCTGCTTGGAACTGAATTCCCACTTTTGCCTGTCAAGTCCATCTAGAATCACTGAGTGACTTCCAGTGCTATATTAAACTAAGAGACTCTGCCCAAGCACTCCATGTGCCATGGCCCAACCACCAGTGAAACAGGAAGAGAATTCTTCAATTAATTTTGCTGCTGATATGCTTAGTGGTCCAGCTCACTGCCCTTTCTTTTAGGAAAAAAATGAACTTGATTTGAGCTTCATCACAAAAATTTCCTCCCCATCTGCAAAACAAACTGCCTGAAATGGAACAAATATTTGTATGAACATGCTTGCAGCAACAAAAAACCCCACATTGTCCTACAATAACCTAAGGAGAAACCCAATGTACTGGAACTGCTTTTACATATTGAAATCCTTGCTCCTGCCACAGAAGTGATATTAGTTCTTAGCTTCCCATACAATTCTCTCCTCTTCAGTACCTGCCACTCCCTCCCTCCTGCCCTGTACCCATCTCCTGAGTCACACTGTGGAGGCCTCCTCTCCCAGGCACTGTTGAGGCAGCAGAAGCCCATATTCACAGGCACCCACCTCCCACAAACTGTGTGAAGGGCCAGTTGGCTCTTCAGGCTGAAGTGGTAACACTTGTGCGTGCACCACAGCTTCTCCCTCAGTGGGGAGCTATTTTGGGTCCTTCTTGCCCAAGCAGGCCTGGGTTTTCAAGAAACTTTTGTCTAGCCATGCTTCAAAGTCTCCTTCCCCGTATCAAGTGTGCTGACATTGGCTAATGTAGTTCAGAAGTTATGAATGGAGGAAAGGCAAGAAAGTGATATCCCTAAAACTCTTCTCTCCTTGGGTAAAAGAATGGCATTTATACATGATCAGTGAGAACGCATTAGCAACAAAGGAAAAGAAACCAGTAGGCGAGTTTTTTAATAAATTAAGACAAACCACTTTCAAAAGATTGCATACCTTGAAGACACAGAGCTGCTAGTTCAACAGCAGTTTCATATGGGCATTTCAGTCTTAAAAACAAAACAAAAAACCAAACTATAAAAATCATGTCTTGTCAGTGAATTCCTCTTGCAATAAAGCCAAAAAGCAGCCCGATACAAAAACCAGAAACATTAACTTCCATGAACTACTAATGCTATGAAACAGCTACAATTAATTTTTACTTGTATATGATTATTTCCTAAGTTGGTACATTCTGATTAGCATTAAATGTGATACACTTCACCATAAAACAAATTTGAATTAACAGAGAAAACTCTAAATCAACTAAGGAACCATTTTTACTTTAACACTGTATTTTAGAATATATGAGTTTGAGGTTTTTTGTTTCTGTAATTAAAAAAAAAATAGAGCAGGTGTGAATATGGGTCAGGGTAGGACTATAAACACACAAAATATTTTTTCAGAGTTGACCTGAACAAAAAGTGTTGCCTTTTCTCACCCTCTGTTTCACCCACCATACTGAAAAAATGTGGTAAGCCCACGTTAACATTTTCCAGTCATAAAACCCAGGACAGTTTTTACTCTCTTTAAACATTTCCATCACCTAGTCAATCCATCAAAATCTTTCCCCATTCTATTTGTCAGTGATATAGTCACAATACACACAAACTCCTATATGTCTGTATTCAAAAGAAAAACAAAATGCATGTGGGACTGTAAATCATGCTTATACTCTGTGCATGAATACCATAAAGAATTTAAAAAATCACACAGTTAAGGTAAAATTTAAAATCACCGGGATATTAACTGTTATAAATTCTTTAAATTACAGCTGCAAGTGTGAAAAGGTACTTACTTCCCTGACAGAATGTCTTGCCGGAGCTGTAATACAAACAGGTACCTGACAAATAAAAATTCAGAAAGTCAGAAGTAATTACAGTGGCATTCTAGCTCCACGGGCTGGAAGAATACCCCAATTCATTGAGTAGTAACAGCAATTTGAATTACTTGCTCTTGACAAAAAAAGGGCCTTTGGGATCACACAGATACACCCTACAAGCTTCAAAGCTCCCACAGCTTTCGCTAAAATCAAAGAGAATGTTTTTTGTCCACTGGTTGTGTTCAGGACATTGTCCAAAGCTTTGCTGTTTAGGATGTGCTCTATCTGAGCATACACCACAGCAACCTAAATGTTACTGACACTCCAACATTCTCCTAAACTTAGGTCTTACCTAATTCAGGCAGGAATCGAGCTACAGTATCTAGAAACAAAACACAGATAAAGGCATGTAGGCTCCAGGGCTGCCTCCTCGAACACAAATACAGAACATGGAAAAAGTCCAAATTGGGCAAAAGGAAAGGTTCATACCCAAATGTCACTTAAAAATAGCAGGAAAGTTCTGAATAAAAGAAACCCGAATTCTGTAGAGCTCACACATTTATTTAATAAGCCAAGTAGGAATTTACAGCCTTCAAAGTGCTGTAGTATTTTAAGCTGTTGCTTTGCTAATCTTCAATTCTAGGCATGCTTCATTGACACCACTCAGAGCTGGGCTCTGAGGCATGCACAAGAGCTATAAGTCAAGCAGGGACTTGTGAAGTCATAAGGACAGGAAGGCACAGGCAGATTCTGCACTGCTCTGGACACTGGGGGGTGAGGCTTGCAAAGATGAGTGACTCAAGAGAAGAAAGCATGAAGCACTCCTGAGAGCCCAGTAAATGCAAACATAAACCTCTCCTATCTTTACAAAGAATGCTAGAAAGACAAAGTGTTTTTCATCACAGAGGATGTGCAGTGAATGTGGAGAAGGACGAATAGTTGGAATCAGACAGTGAAACAAATGAAAAGGAAGAACAGGATTTCTCATGATAACACTAGAGCAGAATCAGGTTTATCCATGATAGCTCTGTCACATCTCTGATTCACATACTTGGCTAATACCTGACTTGCTAATCGAAGCTGGGTATTTGCATGCGTAGATTAAGGGTTGACAAGTATACCTCCTGTTCTTATTGATAGCCCAGATGATTCCCAATCCCATGAACTCTTCTGAATTTGCAAGAAAACTCTGGGCAGTTCTCCTATCAGTGTCAGGTGGCTCTGGTGGGTATGGCTTACTCTTGTTCCTTGTCTGTGAGCAGGCTGACAAGCACTGGCACCTCCCCTTGTTGCTACTCCCAATCAGCAAAATACCTTAGAAAATTCTCCACAACACACAAGTTGTTGTGGAGAACATGTTCCTCAGTTGTTTTATAACTAAACTAACTAATCAGGTCACACACAAGTGACAGAAAATGTCTTCCAAAATGCACTGGATTTCAACTGTGGTTTTCAAACTGAAAATAAACCAGAGTGGGTGAAGGGTTTTAATGCTTCACAATACTGTGTTAACTATGAGAAAGCGATTCTTGTAGCTTCACTAGAAATTGAAGTTTGCTAGAAAGCAGATCTCCAGAAGGAGTTTTGAACACCCCCTACCTGGAAAGTTCACAGTTACTGTTAATGATGATTTTTCTTCCACTTGGAATGATTTTGAGTATATAATCTTATTAATCTTCACTTTGTATTCAACATGCTACATGGAAAATATGATCCAACTAGCATAAAGACTCTTAAAAAAGCCCCCATAAATTATAAGAATTAAAAATTTAGGAATTATAAAATTCCTAATTTCAAAATTACTTTCCCCAACCAAAAAAAAAAAAAAAGTGCCCCTATTTTTCTTACACAGTTTCACAGTGGTCTTCTGTCAAGCTTATAATCGAAAGAAATTGTTCACAACACTGAATATTTAGCTGACTAAAGTGTTTTTCTAATTAAAATAGTCTCTGAAATGTCACCTTTCAGCACTAATTAGATCACAAGGCATCAGAGGTTAATACTTTCAGACAAAATGTCTTACTTGATCACAGCAATGATCACATAGCTCAGAAACAATCTCACAGCGACTAGGATCATATGCTTCAGAGGATTAAGCAAGAAATCTTGTGGTAGACAGCAATGCAATAATTTGACCACAGGAGAAATGTAATACTTGTAATGCACTCGGATGTATGAAGACTTACATAAATCTCCAGAAAACACATATTATTCCTACTAATTTAACTGCATTTTCTCATTAGAGATGTCCATAAATCATCCAGATTTTTGGATTCTCTTAAGATCTTATACTCAGCTACATAAGTAGCCGGGATTACTATAAGTTAATTATACATTGTATAGGAATATGCCCTTTTATTGAATTATCACTGCTGGACTAAATTGATAACGGATATTAAAGACCCTATGTCTACATCATAAGGTGGTGACAATTAGCTCTTTAATCTTGTCTCAGGCAGTGAGAAAAATCCATGGTTGGCACAGCAGGCAGCAAAGGAGACAGTAATAATTTGCCTGCAGCCATAAGTTTAATGTAAACATCACATGCACATGAACTACAACAATCAACCATCTCTAAACACCTTAGGCTGATTAGGAGTACACTGATTATTGCCAAGCAAATTAGAAGACACAAAGTGCCCTACGGTGAGAGACAGAACAAAAGAAAAGATAAAATAACATTAAGATAGATGACTACTATACAAAGAAGACACAAAGTAAGCAGATACAAAAGATAAGCAAGCCCTTTCCCACAGCTGCTCCTTTCCCAGTTTTCAGAATATCCTCTAAATCACACCAAAGGTGCTGCAGACCCAGCAAGGTACAGGCCCACAGAAAACAGCCCAGCAGATTGAAACAAAAGACTTCCAGGTATTTGCAGAGTGACTTTATACAGTGCAGGCTTTTGCTTCACAGAAGCAGAAGCGATTCAATCAACTGTTAACCAAGAACTCAGGCTGGCCATTCCCACACTTCTGTGGCCTGGGTACCATTATGAAATCACCCCCAAGTCTCAGGGCAGGAAGAACAAAGCAGGGCACTGGCATTTTAGCAGGACATAACGGAAAACACTCTCAGAGGATGGCAAGTGTCAAGGGCAGGTGTCTCCCAGCTGCAGCTCTCCCCACCCAACGCTGCCTTTCTTTGCCAACCTCAAAGCACCAAAACACAGCATCCCCTACACACTAACACACTCAGAGAGGCCCCTGAACGCTTTCTGGCAGCAAGTAAAAAAGATGATGTTTCTCTGACAGTAGGAAAACACCAAAGAAGGCAGACAAAATGACCACTCTTAATAAGAAAGCTCGAATCACCTGCTTACAGTACCCCCACGTGCCTCAGATGTCTTAATTACCCCATCAGGCATGCACAGTTCCTACCTGGTAAACTCTTCGTGGAGGTTGTTCGGTTCTGACGAATAGTACTTAATTCGAAAATGCAACGTGTACGGAGGTCCAACTGCACAGGCACAGATTTTAAATGGGGAAAAAAGGTTTATACTCATTGCACTCCTGCTAAGGCAGAACAGTCTCCACACCACCCCACAACCCAAGAAACCCAAAATCGATTACATTTTTCAAATTCCTCAGAGAAAATATTTCACCTTTTTTAAGTTTAAAAATGCATGCAATAAACCAAAAAACAGATGATTACCATACTTTATAACACTCATTAATTCAAATTTACCAAGGCAATAGTCCATTTGGCAAACACCTTTTTGTCCAAAGAGGTGTGCCCCACAGCATGCTGTGAGTGACATTAAATTCCAGGTACACTGCTTGCTGCTGGGCCCAGGGGGAGATGGAAGGAAGAGGGAAGGAGAGGGTGATACTCCTTACCAGGCACAAACACTACTCCAAACAAAAATACCTACAACCCAATAGATCAGCTTTCGATTCAAACACATGAATGAGAAAAGGTAAGACAAAAAGGGTGAAAAGTGCTGGAGAAGACTCTGGAACACACCCATGAACACAGAAAGCTAACAAATTCCGTGGAATTGCAAGAATTGTGTTTCCTAACGTCAGCAGGTGGATGCTAAATCTGACTTTCTATGTAACACAGATAATAAGAAGTTATCCAGCTACCATGAGACTGTGACCAATGTATCCTTATCTGCCTAACCCTCATCTTCTGACCAACTGCCTCCAGATGTATTAATTGATGGAAAAATTACTTATCCACGCTTTTCTAAGGTCTTCTGTAACATTGAGATAGTGAACACGTGCCTATTAATGATCCTTCTACTAAATGACATGCAGCTAAATTCAGTAATTAGAGCTTTAATTCTGTCTGCATGTACAGCTCCTTTAAGTCAGGCTACAACACCCTGGGCTCACAGTTAGGCACCACTGGTGAGGTCTGCATAGGCGAGATAATGATTTGGAGAAAAGAGCAGTGAGCAACATCCACCATGAAATAGGAACTCTTCACAAAGCATCTGCTGAATGCAAGGTAAAGGAAAGTATCCTGTTGTGAGACAGACCTTTAAACACCCAACAAATTGCTTCCCTCTTTTGCATTCCTCAGAGCCAGGACTGGCCAAATTCTTTTCAAAACAGGCCCTTCATAGATTAAAAACAGACAAAAGCATGCAACTAGACTGGCTGAAGGTGTTACAGAATCACTGATTTTCCAGGAGAAAAGGACAAAGCTATTTCGGAAAGTGCAGCTGCAGATCAGTTAGTCACTTAGGGTAAAGCAGTCTGTGATGTGTTGAAAAGGGGAGAGAAAACCAAACAGCAAAAACCTTACCCACAGCAGCTACCTTCACCTTCTAGCAGGCTGACACCCACACACCACAGGGTGACACCAAACTATCCTAAAGGCCTTTGAAGAACTCCACTGCTTACAAAAAACACATAGATATTTGGGTACTTATCAAAAAGAAAGGCAAAGTGCCACTGAAGCAATCAGGACCCATCTCTGTGAGGTCCTGCAAGGGGGTCAACGATTTTCTTGAAAAACACTGTATTTTAATCTCACAGAAGCCACGTCTTCAGTGGCCCATGACTGTTGCCAACTGCAGTATTGTAACAAAACATGTTAATGCCAATGCTCTACTGTACCCAAGCCTACAACCAGATTATCAAAAATCCAGGAGCTACTTCCCTGCCTTAGACAATTTTCATAGAAAACTCAGTGGCCCAGTCCAACCCAACCACTCCACCTAAAACTACCTTTGATGAAACAGCAGCTATTTCAAAACTACATTTGACAAAACAGCAGGTATTTCTGCTAGTTTTACTTCTAAAATAGTAATTTGGAAAAAAAAAAGTAAAAATTAATCATTATGCAATGAAGTATTTTCCATTCACTCTCTGAAAAAAATTGCAGGATACCTGTACTGGATCAGAAGCAGTGACAGGAACCGTGATCTGTGTCCAGGCAACCTAATTTCACAGATCAGACTGAAATTACCTGGCAACCTACTCTGCCTCAGACAAACAGCACATGTTCAACAAGGGCTTCTGAAGGCTGGGCTACTGCTTAATAACTGCTCTTGCATTTAGACATAATATAGTCAGCCAATTACCCATTACATAAAACCTATTTCCTAAGATATATTTATTCCATTAACAGCCATATTTAAACATTCTCTATCATGTTCTAATACACTAAGTTCAAATTCTTAAGGAAGTAACAATATAAACAGGCAGAGACATAGTACTTACTTTTTATTTGCTTCTTAATGAATTTTGAATGGTCCAACCAGTGCTAAAAAAGAAAATCCACACTTAAAAGCAGTTCCATTTCAAGATTTTGTTGACTCCATAAACTGACTACAATAAAATTTAACAGATAAAATACTTATAAGGAAATATTGCCATATTTATTTTCTAAACTTCTGCACATTGGTAGAAGTGTTTATTGGCACATTAAACAATTTCCCTTCTTCCACATGGGAAAGCTTGATTTATAGATTCATCAGTACTGCCAGGGAAGTCACTCTTCCAGAGTAGAAACCTCAAACTCCAAGGCCACAAAGCAGTGGTGTGTAAGGAAAGCACCCTTTTGTCCCAAACCCCTGAGTTTCAGCCTCCTTTTAACTCCTGTTTGATGGAGACCCTCCAGATCCTGTACTATCCTGCCTTCCACTGCTCCATAGCCAAGTTTTTTTCAAGGAAAGGATAGAGATTTAACACCACTAAAAGCATTTGGGAAGCACTGACGTATACCCCAACCCCTCCTTTTTAAACTAAGGCAAAAGATCTGGAATAGATGCAACAATGATGACAAAAACATATGATTCCCAGCAAAGTTTATGCACTCTCTTCTCAATACAAGTTGCATCTACAGAAAGGCAGCAATAAACACAATCTGGTATAAATTTAGCTTAAATCTTTGACAGACTCTGCTCAATGTCCTATAGAAGGGTGCAATCTGATTGGAAGCAACTCCATGTAAATGCTTCTGTCATGAAAAGTGATAAAAGAGTTTTGGATTTCCTTGAAATAAATGTTTTTCTATCTTTATATATAATTTCAAAATTATAAACTAGGTACTATGAAACAAAATCTTAGGAAAAAAAACCCTCTTCTTTCTTTCCTGTTAAAGTATGAATGTTTTCAGAGAAAGGATAATCTCTCAATGAGTACTTATCATTACACCAACACCATGCTACCATGGCTAAACTAATGTGCAAAATTATTTGTTAGCTTGTAATACTGGCATTTATTTACTAAGTCTGTTCTAAACCAAGGCAAAAATTTATTTATCACAGGTATAGATGTGTACAGATCAAAAGTCTGACAACTTACAACCCTTAAGGTAAATAAATCTCACAAGAGGTAGAACGAGAAATGGAACAATGATTCTGAAGGTGATTTTATTTGCAAGAGTCTTGCAAGACTCCCTTAGGTGAGGCTGCCAAGAAATCCATTCTTATAATCTGAGAAATCTCTACTAGAATGGAAATAAAACATTACAGCAGCTCATTTAAATACATTCCTTAGAGTTGCAAGTAATTTACTTTGTCTCTACTTTGCTCTCTTATGAAAAATTACAGCTTTGAGCAAGCTCAGATTTTTCATAAGGAAAAAAATATCAACATTGAAAGTTTGCCTTTTTTTTTTTACTGAAATTACACAAGTCTCTTACTTTCACAGCTCCAGGGCAGATTAATTTTTTATTCCTCAAATAGTTAGCTACGAAAATGTCTTTCTGTTCAGTATTTATTTTGGATAAAGAAAAAACACTCAAAGACAAATGTAATGAATCCATTAAAAGAAAAGTTTATCTTCATGTAAAAAACATCTATAATACATGCCCAAAACTCCTGTTAGTACCGTGTTCTGGAACAAGCACTGCACAACCTGAACTATAATAATTCCCAATGAAAAAGCAGCTGATAGTCCCTTTCTTGGCATGTGGTCTTTAAAGCTCAAATAAGTGCAAGTTTCAAACTCATTATTTGCAAGTGCAAATACTTCAAATAATGGTTAAAAAAAAAAACCTAACAAGACTCCAGGAGCTACTAGAGGAACTACTGCACTACTTGTGCAGACCATTAAATGACACTACAGCTTAGACAGGAAACTATCATCACTCTCTGTCCCTAAGCAGGCAGAGGCAGACTGCTCCAGGAGATAAAGCACAGCAAACATTAAAGTCACCCATCCTCAGAAGCAACAGTGAGCTGCTGTTTTACCCCCTCCCCACACTGCACATCAGGTGCAGATCATAAACACAAATACAGATCACACACAGATCATAAACACAAATACAGAGGTAGGGCATGGACTGACAGTTTTATTGGCCCAGAGCTCCCAGGCCTCGAAGTTTTCATGCAGATTTATGAACCAGCACCAATTGCAAAGTCAGATATTTTGTGCAATTTCTGTGAAAAATCAGGCTGAATTTTAACACTTCTTTGCCTCAGATAATGTCAGAGGGTTTCTTCACACTGTGTACCACACCAGCTTTCCAAATGTCCCTCTGAGCTGAAAAAAAATCATAGTATTCTAGCTAAAGCCCAAAATAGGTTTGGGCTTGGCTACATACTGCTTGCTGACTCAATTAGAGGGAAGTGAAAGCAATGAATTCTGAAGTCTCACTAGGAAGCTGAATAAAACCAGAGGAGCCTTGCTCTCTCAGCACCCAAGACTGTAGCTCTGCCTATCTTGTGCTCCAGCTAAACAACTGTACATCATTTCAGGATCTGGACTCACCAAAGAAACTTAGCTACGGATCCCACAGTGTAGGACCAAGACTGACCACACTCATTTCAACCACACATCACCATAATCCCCATATCCCGTTTGGACTCAGAAACATCAGTGCAGAACAAGGAGGAGGAAAGGGATTAATTGCTTTAGGACTGTGTTATGATAGGAAGACAGTGACTAAGCTACTTTACCCAGAGTAAGGGAAAAAAACCTGAAAGCTGATCAAACTGCAGGTAATGAGGATTCTGTGATTATGCTAGAACAGAACAAGTAGTTCAGCTGGAAGGGACCTACAATGACCATCTAATCCCACTGCCTGACCATTTCATGTTATTAAGGACATTGCCCAAACATCTCAAACACTGACAGGCTTGGACAGCAATCACCTCTCTAGGAAGTCCATTCCAGTGTTTGACAACCCTCTTGGTAAAGAAATGCTTCCCAATGTCCAGTCTGAACCTTCCCTGATGCAGCTTTGAACCATTCCCATGCATCCTTTCACTGGATACCAAGGAGGAGAGCTCAGCACCTCCCTCTCCACTTCCCATCATCAGCTGTAGAGACCACTGTGGTCCCTCCTTTAATTCTGTCAGGCAAACTGGAAGGTCAAATGCTGGATTAACTTCCATTTATTCCTCTTTAATCCCAGTAAAATTTCTTTGCTCTACCAAATGAATAATGCTTCCTGTGGTATTAACTGACATAACACAGTAGCCATTGACTGGGATTCATGTGTTGAAAACACACACCAATCAATTCCACATGAAAGAAACACCATCTAAAAAAATAATTTCTTAAAATACCGGAAGCATGTATTTATCTCAGCATGCTCTCCTGCTGATCACTCACTTTATTGACGGGAAGAGGTAAAAATAAGTACCTCAACATTTCCTAATGGTAGCAGCCAATATTTTCTCAAAATAGATAAACAGCATAGGGAAGATATATTTGTGTCGAGATAGAGCAGATAAACTGGAGCTGCTAAAGCTGTCAACTTATAAGGACCACATGACTACCAAATGAAGACTGAAAGGAGGATTACCACAGGCTGACACAATCACATCACACACCTGAGCTTTGCAATTTGCCCCGCCTCTCTACTTGCTTCCTAAAAGATTGAAAATTCCTTGTCTTGATTTATACAGCCCTCAAAGGTGACCTGAAAAGGAAAAAAAAATGCATTTGACCCTTTTTGGTTTGCTTTCTTCTCTAGTTTAAAATGCATGGAGAACATCTTGAATAGACTGTTCTGCAGTTTCCATGCCAAGTTCTCTCCTGCCCTGTGAAGGGCTGCCACCTTCCACAAGTCAGATATGGTGAGACAGGGCAGGCAATGCAGGGTGCAAGCAATGCTGTCCAGCAGCAGAAGGGCAGATGGAGCTGTGATAGGAAAGCTCTAGACTGTGATCTTGGGAAGAACGAGGCCACAAATGCTAACTCCAGAACCCTGAGGGCATTGGTAGGCCTTAATGGCTCTTTACCAGCCCTGTGTGAGACCTCCAACCACACATTGTGTGGCAATCATGGAAGTCTGGCCTGTCCCAGTCTGAGTCAGCACAGAGCCATCTCAGAAGCATCCTGATAAATGATGTAGTTTAACTGCAGACCAGAAAAACTAACCAAGAATAATGGAGAGATATATGGACATCCTTCAAGACCATTAGCCTATCCTAATTCATATACCTGTGATAACCACAGGATATTTTGCTTCACAGATCTGATGTGACAGAAGTAAACCACAGAATTATATAAAAATGGTATGAAAAAACTTGCCTTGTCTAGTATGTTTCTCATTAGATTTACTTTACAGACAATGAAAGCTGATACCACTCCAGATCAATTCTAGCAATTAAAAGCAAGCTACTTTTCATTTTGATGCCTGTGTCCAAACATTCAAAAATAAACTGAAGAGACTTGTAACAAGTAAGCAACAAACCTGACTAAATCTGTGGAAGAAAACTGAGAAAACCACTTCAGCTTATGCTCCAACCACACACAAAGACAAAACAAACCAGCACAAACTGTTTGCTGTCTTGGAGAGAATTCTTTACACTCAGGAGAGAGGTGCAGAAGCATCACTGATAGACAGTATCACAACCACCTGCTCTGTATGGCTGCTTCTCAAGTCTGTGTCAGAAAAATGTCCTCCTGAAACAGCAAGTGCTACTGGAAGGCTAAAGACTGGAATTTGTTAGTGTTTTGGAGTCTTCCACCAAGTGCTCACAGACCACAATACAGCCTTGGACAGCCACAGCTGGAAGTGTTCCACATTCATCAGGTGTTCTGCATTGCTGCGAGTCAGCCACACTGCCTTTGTCCAGTTACTGAGCTAGCATTCCTATCACTGCCACTATTAGAAACTGAAGCATGGAGTGCTACAGGATGTTCTACAGCTTTTGGGACCCTCCATCTGTGACTGGTATTTTTTACTCTTGGCTACAATGCACAGACACACATCCTGCAACAAGCACAGCCCCAAAGTGCTCATCATCCAGAGGAACAAGAGAGATTCAGGAGGGGAAACTGAGTCACAGAGGAATTTCACAGGTTATTCATGGGGAAAATAGTATGTTTCTAACAGTAGCAGAAAAGGAAGAACTTGGCATTATCAAAATATATACCAGTCTCCCTTCTTCCCCACATCCAGTGTATTGAACAATAAGACTTGTCCCTAATTTCTTCTGCTTAATGAACACCTGTAAAAGTATTAAGAAGTACAAAAGGAAAAAGACTCCCAGATATCACACTATGAGGCTAATTGACTGGTTTGAACTGCTCATTTTTCCACATCCCTCACATCTTAAGAAGTCACAGCAGTAATATCAAAAGCAGCAGCTGAAAAAACCTGATCAATGAGCCCTTAAAAAGAAAATTCAGATAGATAGAGCACAGGCAGTCATAAAGCACCAAGGCCCTACAAGTCCCTGGCCCAATACCTGCTGAAACATGCAGGAGTCTAGTTCTTGAAGTGTAGAGGAAACAAAGGCACTCATATTGTTTTTTGTTGTTCAGCTTGCTTCCTACTCACCCCCCAGCACTGCTGAAATCCTTTGTCCTGAGGCATACACGATACTGCCCCTCCCAGAAGAACCTGGCCAGAAGGCTGCCTTTCATAGAGGTGAGGATCTCAGTGTCAGAATCACTGCATCCTGATACACTGATGCTGGTTAGGCCCACCCTGGGCAACACGGTTCTGGCTGTGTTTTTTCCCTGCTCTTTTTGTACTTGGAGCAATTGCTTTCAGGAAAGCCTGTTTCACTTCTACACAATCTTCTCCATCTCCTCCCTCCATTGTCTTCTCACCTCTTGCATCAAAACCCAATTTAGAAACTGGTCAATACAGAGAAGTTCAGATGAAAACATGGTTTACCAGGACAATTCACTGCAGGTCGGTCCTGGCACCCATCTCCCCAGGGAACCCTGGTCCCCACCATGGCCATGGGCACCTGCAGGAGGGCACAGGGTGTTCTCACACATCAGTCACACGCTGTAAATCCAGTGCTTCCCCACATGCCAGATACTCTGGGTGCAATCACACACCCTCAAAAGGCTTGACTGGCTGCAGAGCACAGCTGGGAAAGGCTGCTCCATACGGACCTTCTTTAAGCTAAGGGGTCTCTGTGACAGTAGAGATCAGACATAAAGGACTTAAACCACTTAGAGGATCACTAAAAGAGACACCTGTGAGAAAAGGGGCATTTTAATTCTTTTGCTTCCACACATTCCCAGGGATGACAGCAACTCATTAAAAAAAAAAAAATTTCAAAATTCTTCCCCCTCAATTACTCTGTAATTGTTCTTGTGAACAGAAACAAAATCATGATGGAAGCAAGCAAATTCCAAGCTAATAAACATGGGAAATCCTTCAGTTATGAATTCCTGTAAAACACAGGAATTTGGATAAATTCACAGGCTGTGAGGTCATCCATGTTTTGGTATCACAGGACAGAAAACTGGAACAAAGAATGCAACTGTAGAAATGGAGATCTCCATATCTTGAGAGACCCTGTAATACAGAGCTCACAAGGAGCTAATACTCATAGAAACCTTTTTCCTTAAGATGATTTGGAATAAGAGACAAAGAAAGGACACTCCTGGACAGAAAATGAATAAACATTAGCTACCAATGGCCAAAAAAAAAAAATCAAGTACCCAAACCAACCATAAAATACGCTGCACGCAACCAGTTTCTACAAAGACCAATTAAATACTTCCTCATGGCAACTGAACTTCTGTAGTATGGTCTCCCAAGATTTAATTATTGCTATTCCCAGCCTTAGCCAAAGCTTTCAAGGCCTCCTGCTTTGCTAGAAAACATATACCATAGTAAAAGTAACTAAAAACCCAATAAGCTTTACATTTTCTCTAAACCACTGCAGGGACCTGCTACATCAGTGTGACACTCTCACCCCAATCTCTTTTGAAGTTCTGTAACAGCTGAATAAGAAATTATTTGTCTCATATTAGAATATTTCCACTTCTAGAGTTAATAGCATGTAACTCAAAATACAACAGTACACTAAGATTTGCTTTAGAATAAACTATTAGATGATTATCTACATCCTTCTATCCTTCTACATTCTTCTGATGGATATCTTCAAAGAGCACAAGATACAAACTAATGCAGAGTTCACTGAATAGGCATTACAGGCTTTTCTGCATTACTGCTGACATCTTGCTTTTTACAGCTTTATGGGGTTGTTTTTGTATTAATAATAAGCTGTTCAAACAATTAAAGTTTTTTCTCTTTCAAAGCAGATAAGCTCTAATCATGATTTTGTTTTCTAAATCACAGCTATCAACACTGCTTGTCCCAACTCTGGCAAAGTTACAGGACTGCAGGAAACACAGTGCACTCAAAAGCTGCTGGCCTTGGAGCACACAGAAGCAATCTCCACTATTCAAAGACTATTTTGTGCTCTCTTATTTATAAAGGTGGCTTAAAGTTGTTTAGCCCTTAACAATACACACTAAAGACAAAGGCTTAGAGCCTCAAGGGGTTTACACAACTTTAATCTCCAGTCCCCCACTTGCCATTGTGCGGCTGGGGCTGGCACTAAGCAGAAGCCCATGGAGGCCATGCATTAATTGCTGTGTAAACGAAAAGAGCAGGTCACAAGTTCAAAACAGACGAAGGAAGGCTGTTAAAGCATGGAACCTTTTGGCACAGGGTGCTGGGCAAGATAAATGCTTGTGCCTTGAAGTTCTCTGAGCTCCACTCACTGCCCAGCTTGAGCCAGACCAAAAAAAAGGAGCCAAGTAACAGCTTTTGGCCTTGTACTTCAGTGAAGGTAAAGAACTTTGCACTCAACGCTCCTCTTAATTCAGTAAACTACAAGCCTACCACCAAAGCCCTGCAACCAGAGTTGGCTTATTTTAGCCCCCCCTAACAGCTGTTCACAGCCCTTATCCCTCTTGTAACTGTAGATGCATCATGTACTTCCCTCCTTAATACAGAACAAAGAAATAGCACACAAACAAAGCCAAAACATTTGCATGTATAGGCAAATTTTGCCCTGAACACCAGTGAGAGAGCTACATACAGAAGACATGGCTGCTCACATCTGCTTCATCTTTCTTACCAGTCAAAAGAGCCCTTCCATTTTGCAAGCATACAAGAAAATGAGTCTTGGCTTCTGATACGCCCTCTTTCTTGCTAAGAAATGATATTTTGCTCTCCCTTTCTGCTTCCCTTCTTAAAAAACATTATGGAACTACTTGCTAGGTAACTATTCCTAGCTATCGAATTCCAAGTTGGATGATTTGACAATCAATGACAATATAATGTGTTCTTCCCATTATGAGCAGTCTCTGCTCTATTAGCTGTGTCCTTATAATCAGGTCCATCATAAAAGTATGCACAATTTATGTAATAGAAATTTTATCAGGAATACACACTAAACTTCCTAAAAATTCCAAACCCATTATGGACATACTTCATTCAAAACATCAGTTTCCAGTGATACTAACTTAAATTAACTTAGACATCACGATAATATTTACACAGATTAATAGCACTTCTCCCCAAATCCACAGATTCCCTTCTTCCAATATCAAGTCATTATAATTCCTGGATAGGTTTCCTGTTTATTGTTTAAAGTCACTGGTAAAACACAGATGATAAAGCAGCTGCTAAAACACTGATCCATCCTTTCACCTAAGCTTGTCAGAGAACAAAGCTGAGAATTCTGGGATGAAAAAGTCAGAACCTTCACTTCCAAGATGTCAATACTGCAGCTACATTTTCCCATTAGTTTATTATATTATCCCAGAGAAGACATCTTCTGTCACATCATGGAAAAAATATGTACATACTGACCAGAGAGCACTAAAAGAAACTCCTATTTCCCAAGTCTGCATATTCTCTATCCACAGTGCAGGTTTTTGCCAAACTACCTGTTCACACAGAGTGAACAGACAAAGGAAGAGATTAAATATATGGCAATACAGTGTAATCACAATGTTGTAGTCTTTTAACCCTATCCTATTAATATATCTATTTGGATCTGTAAATATGAGGGGTTTTTTTAATTTATTTATTTTACCTGTAGATACTGGAGGTCCTTACTGGAGAGAAGGAGAACTTTTAGCTAAAACCTTTTGCTATTGCAAATGAACCTAAACCTACAAAGCAACATAATCTGTGCATGGAACAGCAGAGAGAGAAGAGTTACAAGAAATCCTTGCCTGAAAAACATTTTGAATACCATGAGCCTACTAACCAAAAAGCACATTTTTCTTCACCCACATGCATTTCTTTTTCACTCATGTGCAATCAAGTCAGGTGCATGTCATATAAAATGACACAGGACTCATTCAGAGGATGTAGCTTTACGTGCAAGAACCAAACATGGCATCACTTGTTTCAGCAGTACATCCCCCAATGCTGACATCTCTCCATGGAATTGCACCAGCAATACATTTATAATAGGAAAACAAACTACTGCAAAACATAAAAATCTACTGAAGTTATACTTACTGTAATTTGGGAAGCATCCATGAATTGTAGGCCAAAGTAATCCGTTTCTACTAGGTCCAAATGATACACAATCTGGTCAAACAACTCCTGTCCCTTTGCATTTTTCTGTAACAAAAAAGAAAACGTTTTTGTTGTTTGTTTTTTGGGTTTTTTTTTAAACTGGTCAGTGTGAGTTTGTTTGGGTGTGTTTCTTTCGTTCAAATGTGTGAGAAGAGATACACAAAGGAAAATAACATCGAAATAGCAATTCTATTTATTCTGAAGAATTGCACTGACATTTCTTTTTATTTTCCTCAGGAAATATAGAGTGGCATGCTGTTCTTGTCTGCAGCTATTCCAACAAGATCAGATTTCACTCTCAAAGAAAGCTCTCAAAGTTCATCATAACTAAAAATGTACAAGAGAAAGGAAAAGCTTATGTCCTACAAGTGTCCTGACTCACAGAGTCATTATTTTATACCCCAGGAAGTCAGATTCTCCAGGAAAAGCTTGCTTGATACTCTGCCTGAAATCTGCTAGCTATCAACAGCAACTGCAGTTATGCAGTGCCATACCACCACTGAAGCTGCAAAATAAATTCTGGCCAGCCTGAATACTTGAAGAGCACAGTGAAGAAAATTAATGGGATTTTATAAGAATCTTTTATTTATATTACCACTTGCCATCATATTTACAGCCTTTAAATGAAGAAACAAAAAAGGGCCAAAAAAGCTGTAACTCTTACTTGGCATGCCATGTGAAACATGCAGGCATGGAAATAAAACTAACAACTAAAACCCCAGTTATTGACTACAGGTATGTGTAGAAAACTTAGCAGGTCTTAAAGGTAGGCTGCACTGGCCTGGGTGCTCATTTTGAAGTTAAGGCAAGGATTTAGATACATGTTCTTCAACACCAGAAAACCAAAGCTTGAAGACCACAGGTGGGTAGAAGGAAAAGGAAATAACGAACCAATTTTTCATGCAAATCCTGTTGAGTTACTTGGAGAAGAAAGTTTTCAAGTTCTTGAGCAAAAACACATGAGATGACCTTAAATCTGAGTAACAGACTGAAGCTACAGCTACACTTTCTACAGGGAAGTACTGATCAGGATCCACTTTTGTGACTGCTGTCCCTCTTACACCTTTTTTTGTGGTTTTTTTTTCAATTTTTATTTTTTAAACCTGACATATTAGGTATTTCCACTTCACCCCAAAATGTAGCAAAATTCAGAGAGTTAAGCATTCAGTTCCTCTAGTTTGGCCTTCTACACAAAGGCAGCATCAATCATAACATGCAGAGCTCCTGTTCAGGGTTCTAAGCTGTCCAAAATCAGTCTTCAGCAACAGACAAGACAATGAGTTACAGCTCTATTATTCCAAGAAGGTCAAGCAAGCTCAGGTATAGGTAGCAAATTTTATTTAAGTTGTATTTTTTGGGTTTTTTAACTAACAAAACAGAAGCATAGCAATTGAATTGTATCAAATTTCAAGAGCGGCCTTAGGACCTCCATTAAAACAAACTGCATAAAAGCTTAATACCAACATTAAATTATCATTGTAAGATACTGTTTCATTATTTTGAGGGGGGCAAGAGATGGATAATAGACATTCTTAACCAAAGTTCAACATTCTGTTAAAAGCAGATGAGAATACAGTGGCTTCTTAAAACAGTACATTGCTAAGAAATCATCTTGTACAGTAATTGTTATAAACTGAACAGAAAATATCCAGAACCTATTTTTTAATATGAAGTAAAATCAGCACTTTTTAAAAGAAGTCAAACCAAAGCACAACAAAATTTAAACAGATTCTGCTTGAATGAGGGAGGAGAAAACCCTCAAAAGCAATAAAAAGAGAAACAGCAGAACATGAAATATCCACCAATGTAGGAAAAAATGCACTTTATGCCCTACTCTGCTCATGGTTGCTTGCTTTATAGCATTAACTACCAGTATATGTTTACCTTCCACTGCCACACACCAAATAGAAACCAGAGAGAGCACACTCCACCTTCTGTACCCAAACAGTAGTTAATGTTTAACATGTGTTACATGCAGAATAGCTCTGCACTGCACGGCTAGACCATAAAATGCAGTATTACATACATAGCTTACAGGAGATTGTAACATTTAACTTGTCACTAAATGAGCTTTCCCAGCAACTCGTACCACTTAGGTGATAAAGCTGCTGCAGCCAACAAACTGCTGACAAAAAACTTTCTTTGAGATGTTGCACTACAGGGGGAGATAAAAGCCACTAATTCCTTTCCTCTACTAACAGTAAAGCATGACCTGTTCTTCTCTATTCTGCCTCATCACTGACTGACAATCCAGGGGGTCAGACTGTGGACTGATAAATTAATGGGCACTGAATGAAATGGGTGGAATAGGCAAAAGAGAAGGCTTTTTCCTTAGGCATTACATATCCATGATAGTGGTCTCTAAAGCAAAAAATGTGTGTATTACAATAAACTTTCAGTTTTCACTGTCTTTTTCTTCTCCCCTCCTTCCAGACAGAACAGTAGCTAAAAAAAAGTTTCCCCTTTCAAAATCTGGTACCACATAAAGACAAGAGAATGGTTTTGTACAACAAAATTTTCATAGTAGATCTAATCATCTGGAATTTAATAAATCACACTCTCTCTACAGACCTTCGACTTGTGCATATTTTCTGAACATACAGCTAAAAAACCCAAACCATAAACTAAAAATATTTTACAGTCATACCTTGCTAGACAGATGGTTCAGAACTACCAGATATAAATGGCCTGCATAACTTATATCTCACAATATGAAATATATGGCAACAAAGAGTATGCATATACTATTATATAGAGTTACTATTTTGTTGGTATGGAAGTCACTGTAATTGGGAACAATGATGTAAGAAAAGTTGCAAAACCTTGGTTTGGTTTGGTTTTTTGGATTGTTTTTGTTGGGGCTTTTTTGTCCTTGCTTTTTGTTTTGGTAGGGTTTTCTTTTGGTTTGTGAGGTTTTGTTTGTTTGGGGGCTTTTTTGTTGTTTTGTTTTGAAACAACAATTAAAGCACTGTCAGTTTCTGGTGGAGTGTTCCTTGGAACTCAGGAGAACTTGTGTGAGCACCATGAAACCTCACAGGCAAGCACTGGGAGAGTGGGCATGAAATGTTCAGCTTACAAACAAAACTACAGCTGCAACCTCAGGTAAAACTGAATTAGCATGAGGCAGGCATTTGATGAAACACAAAGACTGAATTACGCTTGTAGAATGGGAACCTCCCTGATAATGAGCAATCACCCAGAGAATGGAAAAAAACAAAATGGTGTTTCTCATGTCAGTCATCCCTGTTCCACCTAACAGTTATGCAAGTTTTGTCCACTCTGTTTCATGAAAGCCCTTCTCAAATAAACCCCCATTTCATCTTCCCTGGGATCATGAATCACAGAGAGAATTGTTACATTAAATGAGGATTCACTGCAAATCCTACAAGGACTCCAATCGGGATGGGTATAAAGCACCTTGCACAGCCACAGTGACAACTGCATGGCCCACATTTCAAGTAGGCTGCATTTTTGGCTGCTAGAGAGTTCCCAGTTTCAGGGTATCTATGGAAATTCTTGTCAGCTAAAACATGACAAAACAAAGATTAGCCTCTCTAATTAGAAACTATTCCAGACTTGACAAGGAAATAGGCCAGAGGATTTAACGTGCTTCTGGTAGATGTGAAGGAAAGAGAAAATTGATCAGCCAGGGACATTTTACACCAACTGGCCCTCTCTAAACAAGCTGATTAGTGTTGATTTTAGCTATTCCAGAACTCTTTAAAAGGTTTTTGCCAAAGGGCATGAAAAGTGGACATACAAGCCAGAAAAGTCTAATTTTAGTGCAGATACAGTGCAAGGATGCCATTGATCACTCTCAGAGCACATACAAGCAAAGCTGGAGAGCTTCTGCCCACACCTTCCCCAAACTCAAGTGCAGTTACTTGAACCCAACTGGAGAGACTGAAATTGTTGAGTCATATTAGTGAGCTCAGACTACAGGGCTACAAACAATTAACTGATTTCAGAAATAGTTGAAGCACTGCTTGGGAAAACAACCTGTCAAATAGGCCAAGAGGTACATGAAATAGTCTGCAAGCTGACAAAATGACAACCAAAAATAAGGAAAATAAGCTATTACCAAGGGAAAAGTCAAAGCCAATTAACTTTCCAATCAAAGCCAATGCGTTGCAAACTGAACAGTGAGTAGCAACAGCAATGAGTAGGTAGGGCAGACTTAGTTTCTGTTTTGAAAAAAAGCACAAGATTGCGTATTCTGCAATATGTTAAATATTTTTGCAGAGTGGGCTGCTGTGGTCTCATGGTCACTGACTCCAGGTCTGAGCTTCTACTAAATTCTTAAAGGCATATTTGTAGCTAGCAAGTCCCACCTCCACAGGCCCGATACTGCCCTGCTCTGATGGCACCAGCATTTCCCCTCCCTGGCATCTCCTGGAAACAGAGTAGCTCAGTATGTTCTGCTCAGTCCTCTTCCACCTGAACTGTTATTAACTCAATTTCAAAGCCTACAGCTCATTTTCAAACCTAAGGCTTTATCTGTTGGCCATACTGCTCAGCAGTGAGAATTCGCTTTGCCTTCTAACAGTCACTG
This sequence comes from Dicrurus megarhynchus, assembly GCA_013399195.1. NCBI lineage: Eukaryota > Metazoa > Chordata > Aves > Passeriformes > Dicruridae > Dicrurus > Dicrurus megarhynchus. The sequence continues at coordinate 2,042,333 of VXAD01004646.1, read as the reverse complement.
GCAGTGCTATCTCCCAGTGTTTCAGGCTAAACATGCATAAAAGCCATCTGTGCTTCTAATTAGCCTTGACTCCTGGTGCTCAGTTATCATCTGTCCTTTAACTTGCTTTCTTCTGGATAGTCAAGCCCTTGGTTGCTCAAACACACTCAGCTGTACTGAAAGCAAGCAGTACTTCCATAGTTTTAAGCACAAAAATGCAACTTTTCTGCATTCTTATACATCAAGGGTATCTAACAGCTTCAACCAAGGACTTACTGGAGGCCATGGCTTGCAGAAGCTGCCCTGAAAACCATGTTATCCATCCCAGCACTGGTGCTATGGGTAGTATTGGCAAAGTCAGCTGCTTGTTTCCAAATTCCAGTTTGCACGCTCCCATCCAGAGAGGACACTCTGGCAGAGGGCATGCTGCAAACTAGCCGTGACCTTGGTGCCTGTCCCACCCTCACCTCCAGGGGCCCAATGAGCAGATTTGTAAGAGTGGGGAAAGAGTTGCATTTTTTGTGCTTGAAATTATGCAAATACTACTTCCTTTTCATAAAATCAGTGGTAATTGAAGAAAAGCAAGTTATTTCTTAACACATCACACTTCCATGAGGCTGGCTAACTTGCTCAAGCTACAAATGAAGATGTCAGGTTATTTTCTTACCAGCTGACCATTGACTTAAATTTTCAGTTCTGTCTACAAGCTCACTTGAAAATGTGACACTGTTCAAACAGCCATTAAACCTCTCACCTTGTCATGGCAATAACACCAGTACTGCTTCAGAGCCTGCTACTGCATGCAAATGATGTTTAAATGCAGTACAGACCACAGAAACAAGCAGCTTTGCTGAATATGCCCAGAAGAAAATGCAAGTGATGACGCATGTGAACTTTTATCTGAAGAACAAAATTCATTTTAGCTTCTTTGAGAAATTAGACAAAGACAAGAGCCAAAATCCCCTTAACTTCCCCCTGCATAAACAACTCAAAACAACAAAAAATGCCAAATGCATATACACATCACCAAGCCCTTTGTCTTCATCAGAAGACAAAAAGATCCCATGAATGGTATTTACTTATTATAACCTTGAAAGAACAAACATTTTGCTCCCAGTCATTTCTGTCAAGGCCCCAAACTAAAATTGCTATTTCCTGAGCAGAAGTGGCTTATAAGCAAAGTTACAGAACCCCTCAAAAAATGACAAAACACCAAAGCAAAAAAAACCCAAAACTCCCACAAATAATAAACCACACCAACAAGCCAAGCTGCTTCCTTCAAATTACTCTCAAAGCCTATGATAAAAGTCTCAAAAACTAGGACTCCCACAAGTCACATCCCATCAAGGGGATAGAGGGAACCTCAGATAAGCACACAACCACTTAAGAAAATTCTCTCTGTGGGCAGATTGGCTGACAGTGCAAGAAAGCTGGGTTCCTGCAACCAAGACGCCAATGAGAATTTGTAGACAGTCATTAAGAAAAAAAACAATCCCCAAACAGTGGGTATAGTAAATCTCACTACTGCTGCACAGCAGCATTTCTCAACAGCAGCCAGACTTTCATCTCTCCACCAGCTACTGGCAAGAAGAATCAGTGTTCACTGGAGGAGAAGCCTGAACAAGAACAAATAAATAGATCACCATATTTTATATGTACCAAGTCTCTACATAAACCCAAATGGCACTGGACTTCTAGTCAGATCACAGTATATTTACCATGCTAGTGTGACATTGGCCAAGTTGTGTTATATAAGGGCAGTCAGTTGTCAATAAAAAATAAACCAAAAAAAATTTAGAAGTGGCCCAACAACAAAAAAGTAACAATAAAAACAAATAAAGCAAACAAAACCAAGAAACCCAAACCGTGAAGAACTAAGGGAGTGGAAGAATAATATGCCATTTTCAAGCTCTGCAACAGGAATGAAGAAAAGATTTTTCGTTATTCATAAAGTACAAATTCATTAACATGAATCAAAGATTGGATTGGCAGCACAGCATTAGAGAGAATATACAGAAAATAGAGCAGAGAGGGAATTATCTTAGATGCAAACAATCTCTGAAGAGTCCAAACCTATGCCAAGTAACCCACTGGAGTACAGTAACACAAACATAAAACGGATCCAGGAAAGTCAGGTGAGATTTGAAGGGTGAGTATAGGGTTTACTTTGCCTTTACCACTTCACACATCCCTGCTTCCAGTCACTTCTTTCCCCACCTCTCTCAATCACATTCTGTCTCTTCCTCAAGTGGACAAGTACAAGTGAACCAAATTTATAAAATTATCTGAACAACGCTACCTTTTTCTGAAAGCTGGTTTTGCACAGTTGTTTTCAAAACAGGCACTTTCACTAGCTGAGTTTTACAGTGCAGCCCTTCAGAAACTGATTATAGTAGCATATCCAGAGGCTCAGAAGTCTGGTTTGCTGCTGAAAAAAGGAACAAGAAACTACTGTGTCTCAAGACCTACATTAGCTGGAAGAGATAATTTCAGCACTTTCTTAGTTTATTCAGAGAAGTTGGGGCTGTCCCAGGCTGGACACAGCTGGTTTCAGCCATCTCCACAGCAGACCCACTGACCACTGGTGGTAGGGGGTAGAAAAGGGGTACAGAAGTCAGGAGTGAAGGAGTGGATTTGAGTTAGGTAAAGAGTCACCTTTATCTTGACCCATGGAGCCTTTTTGTTCCATTTTTTGTCCGCATCTTCTTTCCCCATCCTGCAGACTGAATGAGGGGGCCGGGTAGGAGCCTGGCGGATGGCTAAGGCTAACCCACCGCAGTGGGAAACCCTTATATGCAGGGCAATTTCACATTTCCATCAGTCATCTGAAGGGCATGCTGTCTTTGCAAAGCCTTTAATCTCTCCAAAAGTCACATGAAGGGCAGGCAGGTACTACCGTGGTGGGTGCCCTATCCGTGCGATTACTATTGTCAACATTATTACCAGCACTGACATTTTTATTTTACTGGACTCAGATGAAGGTGAGGTTCTGCTCATTGTCCCTATCACCTACATGTACTACTGGCAACACAGACCTCTTCCCTAGAGAAAAGCACTGTCAGCACTTCTAAATGGGATCCTCAGGCAACAGATAAAAGCTACCATCAGCCACAGAACAAAGCAGTAAAAGAAAAAAATCCTTACTTGTAACTTTATGTTCTGGAAGTCTGTCTGGACTCCTGTTATTTTAGGCACAGACAGGTTACCCCACCACAATTATACACTCAGATGCACAATAAAAAAAAAAGGGTTATTTGTATGTAAAGAAGATTCTTTTTCACCCCTAGAATGCCAGCTCCCTCTCCTGACCCACTTGAAATATTACATGCCCCTCAGGTTCAAACACAAAGTAGCTACGATGAGGAGAACAAAAACCTATGCTGAGCCCTCTTAACCTACATGATTTCACTCAAAATATAATTCCCGGAAGAAGAGGTATTATTTGATAAAGCTAAGCTATGGGCGTTGAAGTGGAAACCACCTCTACAAGACAATACCATCAAACCCAACACAATGTTCTGCTTTAGGCTTCCCTTGCCCGCTGCCCTCCTGCACAAATCACAGTGGGACAGAGGTGCCATTTTGCTGGAGAGCTAGAGAAAATTCTGGGTCATGAATTTAAACTGTATTTGAGAAATAACATGGAACACTGGCATAAGTTGACATTAAAAAGACCAAGGAGAAAGAGGCAAGTACTACCAGAAGAGAATCCCAGGAGAGTTTAGCAAAGACTCTGCACTTTCTTATGCTAATACAGTACCAAGGTTTCAAATGACAGCTTTGCTTTCTTATACACCTGCATTTTAATGCTCCGTGAGTAGGAACAGTTTTAAACAGAATCAATTGTACAAACAGAATTTTCCATATAGACACATCCTTCATATACAATTCACATTGTATGGGTGCCTGACTCAACCATTTCCAATTTTTTAAACTTGTTTTTAAATAGGACACACTTATGGCTGTCTACAATAAAGCAGTTTACCTATAAAGCTCTACGGGCAACCTTGCTTCAGCATAAACATAGCTCAGACCAGCAGTAATGGCCAGTCAGACACACAAGCAACAAGCACAAGTAGTTGTACTTGATATAAATTAAGGCTGCAGGGTTCCTGCTCTCCCAGCCAGACAAGTCACAGGTTCCGTCCCTGACTCCTGCCCAAGAGGTTTGTCAGGGCAGCTGAATGCCTTGTGAAGAACTGGCTACAGAGGGGAGTTACATCAGTTAAACATCACTACTAATTCAAGCTAACAGTGCTTTCAAACCCCCTCCCCACACAAACGCTCACGTATGGACCACACAGCACAGCCTGGCATGGGGCTGGTATGCCAAAAGCTGCCTCCTAACACTGCTAGCCAGGCAAGGAGGAGGCCACAAAGCTGTGCTGTGGCTGATAGGTAAAACCTAGGACAGCTGCTCTAAGAACTGGTATCTTACACAATGCCTTATAGATTGTCGCTTTTGAGTGCACAGAACAGAATCCCCACCACCACCTGCTGACCTGTAAAAGCAAAAAGGAGCAGATTCCTTTAGTAATATCACATCATGTATGCTGCACGAATTTACTTTTATTTATGTCTGGATAAAACAAAAAGCTCCTTAGAACCACTCCTCTCCTCCAGCATAAAATTGCATGCTGTTTATGCCCACATAATTCACAGTCAATTATTTCTATGTCTTTTTCTTAACTTAAATAACATATACTATTTGTGGAACTTTTCATAGCACAAAATTAATTCCACATGCATGCTAACATTAGCATTAATTACCTATACTAATTACCTTATAATGTGCTAAACCTTCCATATAAATCATATTTATTATTAATCACCCTGGCAGTTACAGCCAGTAAAAGAAGTTCAAAGATGTGAAACAGAAGCAGTGACCAAAAAGAGAGTTTGGAACTTGAGGACAAAGCTCTAATGGGCTCTTTTCCTCAGAAGCGATATGGATTTAAAAATGCAAAGAAACTCTTTTTGAAGTTATTTATTCAGACAGCTAACTGACTTCAGTACTCTTCACTCTTTGTTCTTTCATACAGTAAGTCATCGGATAGGACCTCTCCAAAGAATCAACCCCAATTATTTGCTTCTCTCTGAAGAGAACCAGAAATCCAGAGATTCAGAAAAGTCAGTAAAACCTCTTAAACTGCAGGTTTATAATCAGCAGATTTAAAAACAGAGGAAGACTAGGGAAGTTTGCCACTAAAAATATTTCATTTAGTGGACAGCCAGGGAGACATAATTCTTTTTAAACACAAACATAATTAGCCAGGTATATGCAATTAAAGACAATCACTACAAATTACATTTCTTTCTAGAAAGACAGAATATGCAAGAGGAAAAGCCATGTGGTTTTTATTAAAACAACTTAATTAGAACAATTATAAAAAGGTTAGAATAAACAGCAGTTGAAGCTTATAGAAATCACCTCTCAGATGATGCTTCTGCTCAGTTAAAACTAACAGCAGACCTAGGTTTATTATAACAAAGTTTAGCACTCTAGTCTTCTCACTGCTGCAAAGGAACTACACGAGAAGACAAATTCTAATCATGCTACAGTATTTAACTTCTTGCTGTCTTATAAATACTCAGATCTGAAGGAGAAACTAACACCTTATTGTACTGAAACAGGCATGGCAGCACACCATTCTGTTTATCTTCATCCTAAAGGACTCGTGTCTGGGTTTTTTTACTGAATGAACTTAGAAGTTCTGAGTGTTAATATGAGGAGGAGAAAGACTGGGTTTTAGCCAAAAATGATTTGTTAATATTTCATGCCAACCAACAGATCATCCAATCCTGTTAGGTAAGAGGCTGAGAAGATAAAAACTGTGATTATTAACAAAACATCTGACGCCACAGTCAGTATGCAGAAAAGCACAGTATTCATCAGATTCTGGAAAAGTAATGTTTTCAAAAAAGAGAGAAAAGAAGAACCACTAATCTGCACGAGTGTCAGGCTTCTTCCCTGTCAGGTTACCTGCAAGATGCAGTTTTTGCTGCCGACTTGGAGGGAGTGTTGTGTGCCAGCGCTTCCTCTGGATGTACTTTAAAAGACAGCCTTCAGAAATTTTAAGGCAAAAATACAGATGAAAATATGTGATCAAAGGTACATGCAACACGTGCATACATTCCAGAGAGTATAGACAGACTAGCAATAGTTAGAAAGCTGCTCCACGTATGGTTTGATTTGAAAATCCATTTGCAGCAAGCTGCAGCTTTTAGTAGTTTGCAGGAAGGTTTGAGTTTTGTCCTTTGCTTTGAGGGTTGGCTGCCCTGCCTGCTCCATGCCATGAAATGGATTCCGGACATTTGCATGTCAAGGGAAATAAAACAGAATCCAAAAAACTAAAATGGAAATTAAACCCAAGCACCATAAAGGAGTGAAAAACCACAGTATCAGAATTTCAGCTGGCTTATTATATCTGTGTATCAACATCATCTGAATAGGAGCTTGCATGTTTAATTCAGACTACCATACAAACACAGGGAAACTTTGCTATTGCCACGGTGACTGCCAGAGATTCAGTAGAACTCATTAAACTGGTGACACTCCCAGTTTACTGTGACAGGCTAACAGGGCATTCCTTGTGGCTCGTTCTTTTCACCTGGGCATTTTACCTCAGCAGAGGTTTTGCTATGCTTGACAACTTTTGCAAAATTTTTTTTTCTTAAGAGTCTGAATCTCAAGACAGATCAGACCAAACACGCCAAACTGGCCAGTCACACATGGCTGCACTGCTACTACCTCAGCTGTTTAAAATAACAACTTGATTTTTAAGTTAAACTTTTTAATTTTTTTTATTGCAGGTAAACATGTCAATAAGGCCTTACTCATCCTATGAATACATCGAAGTCCATATCCAAAAGTCACTGTAACATGAAGTCACTTCACAGAATAGGTTTTAGTCGGAGGGAGAATGAACTGCTTAAAAATGAAACCAGTCTTATATGGCTCCACCAAAGACTGTACCACCAGTTCTTTGCAGACATTAATAAAAACTTTCATTTATAAAGCAAACAAAATTGTTAACAGTCACTTCATCTCAGAATAATTTTATTTCACAATGAAAGCGAACACAAGAGCAGAGAACTCCCACAAACTTGCAATACTTCAATTAAATATCCAACAGAACCTAAACCACCAGCATTAACACCAAGCACTCTGATGGTCTGAAAAGTCACTAAGTCACTGGAGGATCATATTTTGCTGTCCTAATTCCCTTTTCTACCACTAATCATAGAATCATAGCATACCAGGGTGGAAGGGACCTCAAGGGTCATTTGGTCCAACCTTCCTTGGCAAAAGCACAGTCTAGACAAGCACCCTATGGCCCAGAACCCTCTCCAGGTCAATCTTAAAAGTGTCCAATGTTGGGGAGTCCATCGCTGTCCTGGAGAGATTATTAATATAAACAATGTTTCTCATTACCAGACTTACAGACTTGGACAGAGTCAAGAGCAAACTTGGGTTCTTCTGCTGGAGCAAAGTTCTGCAAACCAAACTCTGGCTGTAGAGACAACTTTGCTGCCTGGTGGCTTTTAGATGACGCCAACAACTCAAACTTCAAAGTCATATGTATGCAGCCAGTGGAGCCTTTAAGTGCAACAAAATACAACACCACACTGATGACGCAGGAAGAACAAGTGTCAACTCACTTGTTCAGCTGCGCCGATTCTGAAAGAGACAGCATGTCATGAAGTTTATTCAGGCTGAGCAACAAAGCACATATGACTGTTGATACAACCAGAGAGTCTGTAGATTAAGAGAGACTCGTCTTTCATCTCCCTGTATAGAAAATACCATATGTTGGGGGAAAACAAGCAATTTAGATGAAGAGAGTGATAAGCTGAATGCTCACTCACCAATCACGCACACTGAAGATCTTTAATTATGCCTTTTTATAATCTTGGATGAGAGACCAACAAAAGTTGTTTATCTCGATCATTGGGTTTTCAGCATGGTCTCCCACAACATCCCGACATCCACACTGGGGCACTGCAGTATAGATAGGTCCATTACTGATATCTAGATCACTGGTCTCAAAGGAAAGTGATTAGTGGTTTGAACACTACCTGGAGACCTGCTGTAAAGGGGAATTCCCTTAGGGATCTATCCTGGAACCTATCTTGTTCAACACCTGCATCTACCATACGGAGGAAGAGATGGAACACATCACTTTTGGGAAGACACCAAGCTGGGGTGTGCAGGTGACCTGTGTGAAGGCAGTACACAAGGGCATTGACAAGCCAGAGATCAGGAAAGAGCTACAACAGTGTTACGAGGCTGGACCATATATCCCATCAGATTGAGAGAAGTATAGGAAGATGACTAGTGTGATGGGCAAAACAGATTCAACTTGGAGAAGATTAATTTAACTCACTGCCAAATACTAACAGCAGGATAGTGAGACACAAAATCAAAACTAAACACACTTTCCCCCCACTTTCTTCCCAGGTTTAACATCACCCCAGACTCTTCTCCCTCCTCCTTCACCAAGTGGCACTGGGGAAAATGGGTAGTGTCTTTTCACTGCTCCTTCCTCCTTTTCCACTGCTCCTTCCTTCTCCTGTTTCAGGATAGGGTCCAATCTCATGGGATACAGTCCTTTACTGACTTCTCCAGGGTGCATTCTTCTCGTGGTCTGTAGCTCTTCAGGACCAGCTCCAGCATGGGATCATTCCACAGAGCAGAGTCTTTCAGGAACAGACTGTGCCAGTGTGTGTCCCCCAGCCTGCTCCAGCATGGGCTCCTCTCTCCATAGGGGCACTGCGTCCTATGGGCATCCCATATCTCCTGCTTTGGGTCCTCCACAGGCTGCAGGTGGATCTCTGCTCCACCGTGGGTCTCCATGGCCTACAAGAGGATAGCCTGCCTCAAAGCTGCTCTTCACCACAGACTGCAGGGGAATCTGTGCTCTGGTACCTGGAGCACCTCCTGTCCCTCCTCCTCCAGTGACCTTGGTGTCTCCAGGGCTGTTTCTTTCACATGTTTCTCACTCTTCTCACAGCTGCTGTGCAGACCTTTTCTCACCTTCTTAATATGTTATCACAGAGGTGCTCCAGCATTGCTGATGAACTCGGATTCTGCCAGTGGCAACTCCATCTTGGAACTTGCTGGAACTGGCTCCATCTGACATGAGGCCAGCTTCTACATCTTCTCACAAAAGCCATCCCTGCAGCCTCCCGGCTACAAAACCCTGCCATGCAAATCCAATACATATGTTTACCCCCTTTTGCAGACTCCACTGGCTTGACCTTGGTATGTAGGCTTCTCATACACCACATACAGACCTTCAGTAGGAAATTCAAAATAGCCAGGGTTAAGGGGGAGGGTAGAGAGTCTTGCTGTCCTAGCTCAAGACAAGGTTATCTTAGATCTGCCATACTCATCGTAACTGAAAGGCAATACTCCCTACTGACAATACCACTGAACTCATGTCCTCAATGAGGGATAAAAACTCTTGAAGTCTCTGAGAACTGGGCTGTCTCTTGTCTGTCTCTCTCATCTTCCCTCCCCACTCCCAACTTTCAGAGGAGGAAATGATTCCAACCTTGTTATTCAAAAACTTTGGGCACTGAATTAAAACACAACCCTTTTATATATGCAATATATTTACTGATACAAAAGCAATCGACCAACAAAATACAGCTTATTTTGATGCGAGAGCACTTTCTGCTCAGACATCCCATGCTAAGGAAAGTGCCAAGACTCCATGGACCACAGGGAGTCAGCGCGGAGCACACCCCTGCCTGCAAGCAATGCCAAATGCTTTCCAGCTTCATTTTCACAACATCCAGGGCCTGTGAAATCTCATGTGTTGGAAACCATCCTTCTTCAGCCTGCACTATTCTCTCATTCCCAGAGAATTAATTTTCTCCAGTGAATCATGAAGACACAAAATTTACAAACTACAATATGACAAATATTTAGCAGTTTGAAACATTTTTAAAGCTTTATGTTATTTTAAATGTAAATATGGGTTTAGATTTATTATTTCTCAGCCCATGTGAGTCATAAATGTTCCCACTTTCCCCCACCCCCTAATTTAGGCTTCCTGCAAATTAACAGACATAAGATTGACAGTTTGTTGGTAACAAGCCTTTCCTGATGTTGTATGTAACTCGTACTGAATTAATGCCATTTAGTTTACATGCAGCATTTAGAAGCAAAGCATTTTCTCAAGTTATGTTCCAGTTGTCTTCTAGTTTTCATCACTGTCAAAGTTGCTGGTTGTTTTGAATTTTCCGGATAAACCATGATCTAGGGTGAGTATTAAATTGTAAGATTTGCTGTAGCACAAGGATAACGGTAGATATCAAACTCAATCGCCTTTGTTATTCTCCTCTGAAGCACCCACCTAGCTAAGTATAACTGCATGAAAAATGGAAGCCTAACTACTTGAAACAAGCATTGTAAAAAGAATCCATTGGCATAATACATCTGGTTCTCAGGACATAAGATCAAACAACAATTCTTGGAAATATGCATGTCTAACCAATTTGCTTTAATCCAACACAGTCGATGCGTAAAACATCATCTTCCAGAGAGTCACCAGTTGTCTTCAAGACCCTGGAAGGGATATATGGATGAAGGAAGGAGTTACAGCTTGTTTACTATCTGGTTACAGGTGGATGCTTTTGTGGTCAGTAAGGTAACTTGAGACTCCCCCTCCCTCATGGAGAGGTTGTGCCACATGCAGTTTGTTCTGGAGTAACTTCTGCACCTCAGTAAGCTAAGCACCCACTTCAGAATAGGAAGTCTGCGAGGCAACCACAGCAGAACAACTCTGCTAGAACTACTATGGCTAAGTTGCTTATGGCATTAAGTCTTAATACTAAAAACTAGGTTAAACACATATCATTTTCCACTGCATAGTGAGACTGACTCAGCAAAGACTAAAATGGGCTTAAAAGGCATACCAAAGACATTACTTGAAATAAAAAAAAAAATTCCCTAAAAAAATCCCCAAACAACTACAAATAGTTCTGAACATAACACATCAAGATGAATAAGAACTCAGTGTAGCATGTACTTAGAGGTGTTTTTCACTCGTAACATTTGCATCATACTTAGAGATGAGGAGTTACAAAAATTGCAAACATCTTCCTGCCTTTGGAAGATACCAGCAGGTATGCTGCACTATTTACTTCACAAGGAAGTTAGAACTGCCTTATTTACATGTCAGAACAAGCTGGTGCACATGTAACACTACGTAAGGGAACAGACAGCACATACCATACTTTTATCGTGCACTAAAATCACATCTTAATTTTTCTCAACAGTTTTAGATGGCATCTGTATTTTTGTACTTCACAGCAGCCCAGCTATAGATACTGTATTATTTTTGCAACATCTCCATAAACTGATGAAATCTTACTTTGATTTTTTCAGACAGGGTAGGGGTTAGTGGAGCCAAGTTATATTTTTTTTCATGTAATATTACAATATTAATACAAAAGGACTGTTTTTTTCCTGTATTAAACATCGTAGGCAGATCAGCTAGCTGACGAAGAAAGCATGCAATACCAGGAGTGCACATCTAACATCTCACATGCTACTGATCCAGAAACTGAAGGATCAAAGTCATTGCAGTGAAGCAGAGGAGAAAGACTTGGACTGAAAGAAGTGAAAGCTGCAACTATGTGCAGCACAGAAGAGTCAAGAGAAGACAGCAATAAAATGAAAAAGAAAGGAAGAAGACCCACAGAAGCAGATGTAAATTTTGAAATATATTGAGGTGCAATTGAAAAATTCAGCCTCGAGAAGAGACAATGTGGAAAAAGACAGGAAACCAGCTGGTCACCTTCTACTAGCCTGGAACCCATAGAGATTACTAGCATTAATACAACAACAAACACCGTTCTCTTTTAGCTGGTGTACATACTGAGCCTTACAAGACCTGCTTAAGGTCAGACATTTATCTTGCTGCATGATCCTGCAATGCCCAGCATAACCCTGCCTTAATTATGCCTGGTTGGGCACCATTAACATGATCTAGATGCTCATCTTTAGGCCTTGCACAGCTACAAGACTTGTAAGGAGACATTCTGTTTACTCTTTGCCCAACACCGCTATTTTAAGTTCAAGCTACTTAAGAAGAACTTCTTCAATTACAAAAACAAATGTAAAAACCAAAACTGGATGCCCTAAAGGGGGTAGTGGATAGCAGTAGAAAAGTTAAGCAGAAAAGTATTTACAAATAATTTTTCAAAAACCAACAAAATTCTGGCATGTGTAAATAATTGTACTAAAGAACTGTCTGCAATGCAAGAATCAAGGTACAGGAGGGAAAAGAATTGGGCAATCAGTTGGCAGAAGGCACTGCATCAACAGCCTATACTCAAAGGATTGCCCAAGCAACACATTGCCCAGATAAACAGCTTCAGAAAATTGTGCAACAAGCTCTCAAGTGCCAGTGCCTCAAATTAGGAGAAAGGAAACACAGCTCTCACACAACCCACTACCATGCTACAGCTTTCAAACACAAACTCATGAGCAACTCACTCAGATTTGATGCTTCCAGTTCACCACATCTGCCCACTATAGAAGAGCTAGACTTAGAGATTATTGTAAAATTACTGTCAGTTTCAGACAACAGTATCAAGTGTAGAGGTATGGCATCCTTCTTCTGAAAGGTAACAATTAAGCAGCAACTATGATGAAGGTAGGGGGATAATCAGTGTTGTCCTAGTGAGAATAGAGGATTATTTCACATTAAACATATTAAGCACAGAGACTTAGACTATGTTGCTTCAGCAAGTCAATGTTTATTCTCACAGAGCAAACTTAGTCTTCTGGTGTCAACACACCTAGTCTTTACTAACTCTTGAAGCCACAGACAGGGATTACTAAACATATCTAAGAATTCACAAGCTCTCTACTGCTTTCAAGTTTCTTGCTTCCTACTATGCTGAACTTGAATTGCCATCCATCAGTGACAGAGAAAGCCCTTGTGGAAGAGATGTTGATTTAGTGAAGTACAAGGAGCTTAAGAGCAAACTGCTTCCGAGGAACTCCCAGCTCCCCAAAGTAGTCAAATGTGTGCATGGGTGCACACGTGAAGGTATCCATGCACACTTAAGATCCCACTTTCTTAGGCCGATTTCAGTCAAGAGGCTGATTGGAAGCAACGAAGCCTACAAGGATACTAAAGGTTCCCCAAAAAGTCTATTAGAATTCCCTTACTAGGAGGGAGGGTCTCATCATTATGGCACAGATAAAAATAAAAACAAACAAAACTTGCCTAGTAGAACTCTGCCTAGACTCCACTCCCTCGAAAGGAAGAAAAGCCAGACTGCAATCTTGAAGCCTGAAATATTACCACGTTTCCTTAAACAAAGCCCAAGAGGCTACTGGTGCCAATGCTGAACAACGCATCTTTGTTTAAAGGGACACAACTGTGGCTCTTTCTTTTCCCACATCTCTCCCTACACACTGGAGGCACATTCATTAACTGCAAAACTTGCTGCTAGGGCATGTTAAAGCATCTCCACTGAATTCAAGAGAGATTTCACATCTATACCTACACACTCCCAAGAAAAATAAAAAAAAACCAAAATGAGATAATGTAAAACTATCAAAGGGCAGGAGGCTTCAACATATCCTGTGCCTTCCATATTTAAACACAATAAGGATAGATGGATGGATGGCTGGATCTCTACCCAGCTCCTGAAAATTTTTATGGGTGGAGATCTCATGGCTTCTCTGGATAATCTGCACTAGTGCTACACTACCTTCCCAGTGGAGTAATTTTTTGTAATGTTCAGTGTAAACCTCTCAAGCTGAAAACAGGTCTCTGGTCTTGTTACATCATCTGTCCCTACCAAGACAAGCTCGGGTCCATCATCTTTGTAACTGCCCTTCAAAGAGTTGCAGGCTGCTATTAGCTTACTCTCCACCAGACAAGGCTCACTCCCCTCAGCCTCCCCTTGCAGGTCATGCAGACCACCCTGACAATCATCCCCTGAAACATCCACAGTTTCCTGACATTTACTTTACTAGTGGGCCCAAAAGGAATGTTCTTAGTATAGGATCCTCAGTGCCAAGGACAGAGCAACAATGATTTCCCATAATCTGCTGGCTATACTCCTAATGTAGCACAGTACCAGATCTATTGACAATGATGGCACACTACTGGTTCATATTTAACTTGCTTTCAACCATAATCCCCAGTTTTTTGAGCAGAGCTGCCACTTGGCCCATCAGTTCCCAGCTGTACTGATTCATGGTGTTATGCATCAGGTGCACAACTTTGCACTTGCGTTCTACTTCATGAAGCTTTGATGGCCCAAGCCTTAAGTCTCTCAAGATCCCTCGGGATTTATGTTTTGCCGTATGTCATGCCAGCCGCTCCCACTAATTTAGTGTAATTTGCAAATATATGTCATCATCCTAATCACTACATATTGAAAAATATGGACCCCAGAACCAACCCTTGGCGTGCTGCACTCAGTCAGCTGCCAGCTGGATGTTGAGCTATTGATAATGGTCCAGCTGATTTTCAACCCATTAAGCAGCTTGTTCATCCAGCCCGTACTTCCTTAGACCTCTAAGTGTGAATGCAGTTGGTGGCATTATTCAAGACCTTAGTAACCTCTAAAGGTGACACTGTTCTGTCGCTCATATAGAGAGCCATGTTGCCACAGAAGGCAACGAGATTGGGTAAGCACACTCTTGGTAAATGCACACAATTAAGTATTAAATTCTTCACTATGTATTTATAAGCTGAACCTGTGTGGAAACAAGCCATGATCCTTCCAGGGATGAAAATAAGGCTGACTAGAGCCTATCACTTTCAGAGTTTTGCTGTACTTTTTTGACAGATGAGCATACAATTAGCCTTTTTCCATAATTTTTCCCTTATCTACCAGTATACCTGTAGAAACCCTTCCTGGTAATCTTCATTAGCCCTAACTCTGCTGGGCTTTGGCCTTCCATTTTTCATCCTTAAATACCTGAGTAGTGCTTTCATACTCTTGGTGCTGGTCCATGTTTCCACTTCTTACGTGTCCTTTTTTCTGTAGTTTTGTCCATAAAGAAGCCACTTGTTTAGTCAAGTAGGCTTTTCTGTTCAAAGTCCTGATATTCCGGCAAAATGAGATGGTGTTTTCTTCAGCTGTCCAACTGCTCAGATTTTTAAAGTTCCTTTTTTAAGTTCTTTACTAAACACCTCCCCCAGAGATTCTGATTTGGCAAATTCTCAGGTAAGCCACAGTCCAGTCCACAAGCCTGATTTTACTGCCCAGCTTTCCAGCTTTCTCCCAATCCTGAACTCAGTCACCTCATGATCACTCAAGATCCACCAGACTCTTTCACCTTTGTTGTATAATAGGTCAAACAGAGCATTAGCCCTGTCTGCTAGGAATTAATCTGCTATACCGTCTAGGAACCTCCAACATTGTCTGCCCAAAGTTTTGACACCTTAGCAGGTGTCCGGATGGCTGAAAGCCTCTGTGACGACAATGGGCAGGAGACCTCTAGTTGTTTTCAGAAAGCATTAATCACAATACTATAGGGCACACAAAGCAGATGATGGAGAAAAACACTAGCATGCATTTACCAAGGATAAATCTGCTTGATCAACACAATTAACCACTATGAAGTGGTTAAATCTGAATTTAACCACTGATGGGCCAAGCGGCAGCTCTTCTCAAAAGAACTGGGGATTATGGTTGAAAGCAAGTTAATGAAGTACCTAAATCTATGAATAAGAAGGGAGCAAAGTTGCTCACCTTGACTAAAGAGCTTTCAACATCATATCTGACAGCACCCTTGAATCCAGGTTGCTGTATTGGTAGTTAGCACACCTAGACTCTAGGTGGATGAAACACTGGCTGCATCATTTGGCTCAAAAGGCAGCAGTTATCAGTCCATACTGTACCTAGGGGGCAGTTACAAGTAGAGCTCCTCAACCAGAATGCATCCTCACTGAGATTTTGGAACACGGTGAGCTGAGGGGCTCTGTCACACTCAAGAGCAGGGTGGCCACTCAAAGCAACCTAGACAGGCTGGCAGAATGGGCCAAGAGGAACATTTCCCATGAAATTCAAACATGGCCAAATACAAAGTTCTGCGCTTGGGACAGGCTAACCCACTGCAGTGGTACAGGCCTGGGTATGATTACGTGGGAGCAGCTCAGCTGGAAAGGACCTGACTCCAAGGCAAACCAGGAGCATGCCCTGGTAACAGGGAAGGCAACAAACCTACTGGACTGTAGCAACAGGAGCATTACAAGCAGACTGAGTGAACTCGCTACTCCTCTTCACTCGGTGCTTGTTGGATCACTCTGGGAGAAGGCATCCAGTTTTGGGACAAGTACAAGAATGACGTTGATAACTGGAGTAGGTTCTGCAAAAGGGCAGCACCTTCCCCATGAAGAACTGCTGAAGGAGCTGGGATTGTTTAGCCCAGAGGAATGAAGGGTTTGGAAAACAGAAGAGCAATCTGCTGATAGCTAAGGAGAAGTAACTGCAAAGACAGACGGAGGCAGGCTCTCTGCTGAGATGCATGGTAAGAGAACAAGACACAAATCAAAACAGAAGAAGTTCCAATTAGATACCCTAAAAACCTTTTCTCTTAGGTTGCCCAGAGAAGTTGTAGCATGACCATCACTGTTTTCAAGACAAGACAATATCCTCAGTTTGAATTCAAATAAAAAGTTTAAATTCAGTTTTGACTATGCTTTGGGTAAGAGCTTGAAACAACCAACATGACTATGAATTAAAAGCATCTAGAAAGATCTCTAACAACAAGAATATTCTCTAGTTCTAAGCATTTTTCTGTTTAAGTTTCTATGAAGACACAAGCTTTGGACAGCAACTTTCCTTCTTTGTATACCGCATCATTTTTTTCTTCCACTGGAGAATTCCAATTAGTTGTATAACTTCAGGCTTTTACAGTTCAGTAGCTTACAAAGTATCACCTTATGACACTTCATTACAGCCCCTAAACTTAACATGACACAAAAAAAAAATCTGAATTCAAAGAGGGAAGGAAAGAACCTCTCCACATTGAGATACTTCAAGGTTTTTCTGTGACAAAATCAGAATTAATATCTATATCCAGTGATAGAAGAAGGCATTTGAAGGTATTTCCAAAATTTTAAAAGTACTTCTGTACTGAAAAGTATAGAAGCAGCAGTCAGTATGTTGCAGCACAATACATATGAGAACACAGACCACAGTATCTCTCCACCCTTAAGAGACGGGGGAGCACTCTTTCAATTCCTGACCCTTTTTGGCAAGAGTAGAAAGGCTAATAAAAATACTGCACTGACCAGCAGTCAACAGAACAGTGCTGAGAGATCTCTGCAGTAGATGGCATTTTCTGGTGGAAAGAAGAAACAGCCTCTTCTGCAGAAGGCTGGAATAATTAATTTCAAAATTACAATGAACGACTCACGAGGTACCTCGATTTGCAGACAGGCCATGAAGCAAGTGTTTTACCGTGTCTATATTTGTGTCCCAAAGGGGCCAAGGTAGGAATCTTTCTGCTCTGTTACAAATGGAGGGATCTACATGCAGCTCTACCTCAGCAGCACGAGCCTCAAAAATACCAGCTGCCTTACTCCTCGCAGAGGTGCAGGTTGCTCTAGGATCCCGAACCAGCACAGCCCCGCTGCCACACAGGCTGCAGTCAGAAAGAAGCTTTGCACTGTTAATGCCAACCAGTTTTCCACATGCCATTTTTCTCAAAAATTTCTGCTTTTAAAATGGAAAAGTCATGTATTTATTTTCTTTTGTCAACATATGATACCAGAAAAGCAAAGCTGCTTTCATAACCAAACATTATATGAGAAAAGTTACCACTGAAGTGGAAAAGAGCAATATCCAAAATAAATCCTCATAACAACACAGTGGCATTTCAGTGAGATACATTCAAAGGGAAAAGCTCCCAAAATATAAAATAGTCCACTCTAAGAAAGCAGTTTAAGTAAGCTCTTCCATACTACTGGATTCTAGCTCTACTAATTACTAGCAAGCAAATTCACATTAAAAAAAAAAAAAAAAAAAAAAAAAAAAAAAAAAAAAAAAAAACAAAGGAAAAAATCCTTCTGATACACAGTTCAGGTACCACAATCACGTAGAATAAAGGTCCTGGACAAATAATTTTAAAATTTATGTGGTTTTCCTCAGTATACCTTAGAGGGTGGTTGATTTCTCTAGAAAATGGTATAGCAAATAGTATGAAGTCAAATGCATTTACAAGCTAGGACCCTATTTATGTACTATTTCTTTGATCCTACTACTTAAATAAAAAGCCAAAAACTCTTGTGCTACGTTCTCCAGCTTGTGGCCTCTATCAGAATAGGAGAGGACAGCCCTCTTTCCACAGTTAGAACATGCTATTTTTGCAAATTCTCAGTATTTCAGGTTTCAATGTAAAATACTTGGCTTCTCCTCACAAGAGAAGCTCATAGGAGATGATGCGCTACTTTGTTGGTTTTTTCCTTTCCCTCAGACAAGGGCATTTCAAGTATTTCCACAGGATATATTACTTTCCAGGTTTCCACAGGGATCCAGGTCTCCCACTTCAGAGTCAAAGTACAGAAGACATATCTGAGAGGAAAATGTTATGTAATGGCAAACCTTTCCCCATTATATTCCAGCAGAGCAATTAACCCAAAGGTTGAAAGGAAAACCACAGGTGATGTATCAGCCTATTTCAATGTGTTCTCAACATAAATTTTCCTACATACACTCATAAACAAGTTAGAGAAATGCAATCCAAAGTACAGTGATGTGGGGACTCATCTCTTTGATCACCTGTACTCACAAGACAGCAGTTAAATAACTAGCAGTCAGACATTTTAAGCTATTTCCTGGATCTGATTATTTCCAACAGTTTTAATTGTTGGCTTGGATGACAGAACAGGTATGCTTTTAAAATTTATAGACGTTATCAAGACATAGGTCAAATAACTAATGTGAAAATGTCCAGAATAAACAATTTTCTACCAAGATTTTCTTTTAAAGATTACAGCAAAAAAATCAAATCAGCACTAGTAAAGAAAGCATCAACGAAAAGAGGTTTCAACATTGAAAAAAAATAAAATCCATTAGACATAAGCTACCATACACAGAAGATAAAATCAAGGAAGCAGTACAGCAGAGAGAATGGGGTGCTCACAGTGGATTAAAAAGTGCATGCAGCCAATACTAGACTGCTGCCCAAAGAAGCAGGTCCGATTTCTAGCAGCGGTGTTATCCTCCTAGGAGTGTTATCAGTGAGGTCTCTGGAAAGCAATTACAGTTTCTTTGTGCTAATAACAAATCACAAGTGGAATCCCATACTCAGTTTGGGGCACCATGTTTTAAACTGCTGACAGAAAAAGAGAAAGCACCCAAGAGAGAACTGCAAGGACAACGGTTTTAGCAAAAGGGGCTTATTATATAGAACAAAACAAAACAAGAGTGCTTGGATGTTTGTCTCAAAAATGCTACCATTTAAGAACACAGCCCAATCACAACAGTCTCAATATGCACTCCTTCAACACACCCAAGTGTTTTATTAACAGGCCAGCAATCAGTGGTGTTCTATATATGGAACAGGAAAGTTTGACTTGCAGGTGAGCTTATTTGGACTAGAAAAAAGTTTTAGTAGTCAGAACACTAAAAGAAAGCAGCAAGATACCCAAGGATATTGTGGGATCTCTTGCCTTTGATGATTTGCAAGAACAAGACTGACAAATAGTCCAAAGAGATTTGATTCTGCCCCAGTATCCTGGGCAAATGAACAACATCACTTGCATTTCTGTGGTATTAAGTGACTTTGCAGTATTAAGTCTATGATATCTTCAGAGTAAGTTTGTTCTTTAATTTAACAACTGCCCATGTTAGAAATGGAAATCAGAACAGTTGGGGTTGGAAGGGACCTCTGAAGGTCTGGTCCAGCTACCCTGCTCAAACAGGGCCAGCTACTGAACTCTGTCCTGGACTGTGTCCAAACTACTTCTTCATCCACGGATGGAGACTCCATGACCTTTCTGAACAAGCTGTTCCAGTGCTTGCTCATTCTCACAGTAAAAAACCTTTTCCTGATGTTCAGATGGAGCCTCCTGTGTTTCAGTTTGTGCCCATCGCATCTGGGCCTGTCACTGGGTGCCACTGGAGAGAGCCTGTCTCTGTCTTCGTTGCACCCACCCTTCAGGGGTGGTTAAACACGCTGGTAAGCTGTGTGTGTCATCCGTGTGTCTCCCCACCCACCCCACGAGACTTCTCTTGCACAGGCTAAACAATCCCAGGTCTCTCAGCCTTTCCTCCTATGAAATGCTCCAGTCTCTTTATCACCTTAGCAGCCCTTCGCTCAGCGCTCTCCGTTATCTCTGCGTCTCTCTTGTACTGGGGAGCTCAGAGCTGGACCCAGCAGCCCAGGTGTGGCATCCGCGGCGCAAAGCAGAGGGGAAGGATCAGCACCCTCGGCCTGCTGGCAGCACTCCATCTAGCGGGGCCCAGGATGCCATGCGCCTCCGTTGTGGCCAGGGCACACTGCTGGCTCAGGTTCCACTTGCTGTCCACCAGGGCCTTTTTCTGCAAAGCTGATTTCCAACAGCTTTCCTCCAACTCAGTGTCTGCTGATCCCTGGATTTGTTTCTCCCTTGGTGCAGCACTTGGCACTTGCCTTTGCTAAAGGACAGGAATGGGACAGTAAGACTGTATCTTTCCTTTCAAGACTGATTCAAGTAACCTGTTTCCCAACTGTCTTATTTTATACTTTCTCTAGTCCCTATTTTCTTCCATATTTTTCCATTTTCTACCCAATTTTTCTTCTGTTCCCTGCAACATTTCAACAACTACTGAGAGCTATAAAGTCCTTACAGACCACATTTGCCTTGCTACTACTTACACTTCAAGATCTTGTCAAGCCTGTTCTTCAAGACGCACACACCTTCAAGCTAAACGAAATATATTTAAATGAAGTCTGAAATTACTGCTTGATAAACAGCACTGCACATGTACCATGTCTCAGATGTGACTCATCTCTACCAGGGGCTAATATATATGCATGCCAAGATCAAGCAGAACAAAACAAATGCCATCAAGATTAAAAGGAAACGCACATACACAGAGGTTTGTGTTTACGAGGCAGCCCAAAGGAGCGTGCACCCAACTGAAATGAAGTGAAATTCAGGCACACAGCACCACCCTTCAAGGCACATAACACCTTCAGCTATACTTCAGGTTCAAATGAAGAACAAATAAATCTAAAAAAACCCAAAAAACCAACAACAATCAAGGCAGTAACCAACAGAAATAACTCAGCGCTGGGAGGCAGACTTCCCTAGATTTTGCTATTGCTTCAATCCCTTGTTTTTTCAATTTGTTAAACAGCTGTCCGGGAAGTTTTGAGATGTAAACAATGGGCAGAGGGCGATACTGCTTTAAATTAAGCCTGCAAAAAGTCCAAGTAATTTCACTGGAAACACAGATTATAAAAAGCTGTATTTGTTCCCAATAAAATTGCTAGTAATAGTGTTCTTTACTCTGGGTCACTGTGCATTTCTGTCTGCTTCCAAGTACGGAAGCAAACTCTCAGTTACCAGTCTGCTGTTTCAACACCCAAAACTCAGATGGAGAGATGGTTTGTAATGATTCTTTCTACATAAGTTTCTCCTATGTATTACACTCTGCAACAAGCAAGCTATGACTGGTAGAAGCTTGCTTTATTCCAGGCTATTTAATAGCATTGAGTTCATATTTCCACCAACATATAAGGAACACTTCTTGATAATACACATCAGATAATCCAGGAACATGGGTTCAGCTTTCACCTGAAGCACTGGTGCTTTATTGCAAGCAATTAGGCTGGTTTCTACATACTCAAAATGCTTTAACTTACTGAAACTTCTAAATTCTCTGCTAGCTGGGATTTTCACATCTTTACTGGCAGGAAGGTGTTCCATACCCTCACGGTTTGTTTTTGGGAAAAACATATTTAATGTCATTGTTCCTAAGGTTCTAAGTGTCCCAGTAATCCACTCTCATATATGAAAGCAAAAAACCAAACCAAAACAAAAGAATCTGTTTTGTTTTGTTTTAATGTTATCAGCTTTTAGGAAAATATTTACTGTATTCAGAAAATCAACTGACAAGTAAAGATTTCTATGGAATAAGATTAAGGGTCCTTTATTCTAAGGGTGTAACTCCTTAACATTTTGGAGCAGAAGTACAACAAGAAGTTCAACAAATTTGAGTTTCCTTCAAAGTTATATAAAAAAACAAGCAAGCCCTCTTGGCATGTGTGTGATTTAAGACTAGAAAAAGAGAACAATCAAAACAGATGTCACTAGTAAAAGCTGGAGCATAAATGTCTTTTTCAAATTGCACACACATACACAAGAACAAACAACATTCCAGCCTCATTCATGTTTAAATTAAGATTCAGAATACCCAAAGGCTGCTATGAAAACATCTGTTAATTCAGCCTTTTTTTGAGGGGAAGAAGGGGTAAGACACAATCTCTCATTTATTTAAGCAGCTATTCCGAGAAAACTGATTATCTCTCCAAGGGAATGCTAATTCTTCCATCTTTTCATTCAGCAACTGAACAACAAGTCATACATACCTGTAATACACAACAAGATTGAGGCATGCACTCAAGGAAAAAGAAACAAAAACATTTTTGGACACTTTCAGCAAAATTGTCTTTATATGGCAATAGATTAAAAAGAGACAGAAGTGTTTGTACTATTAGCTCCTTTAAGTAGATCATAGCACTGGTGCACAGCAAACACACAGGAGCTTTGTCAGAGTACAACAGAGGTAGAACACCACCAGAAATCTGTGCCATAGCTTGAAAAAGAGCAAAATCTAAATGAAGGGCATATGCAGGTTCTGAAACCCCTTCTCACTATCACGGGCAAGCATGGTAACTGTGCAAATTATGAAAGTTCTTGTCAAAGGTCTTTTGTGACGACCAGGCAGGGTAGTAAAGACATCTGCAACCAACACATCAATTTGTGTGGAGAGTCCTGCCGATCTTCTTCTTTTCCTCTCCCTAGGAGATATTATTCATGACATGTTATACAGGTACTGTAACTATACCGTTCACCAGAAAGTCTACAGCAGAATTAGCATAAAAATCATTATGTACTTCTGTTATCTTCTGGATGGCTAATTATCACACAATAGCAGATTACAATATGACAAGAAAAGGCATATACCAGAGGTTAGAATTGTGAAATTTAGCTGCAATTTCTATGTGTATCAAAAGGCAGGCAGGAGACAAGGGAATTAAACCCTCATTTTCATTTCAGTACCCAACAACATTCCTCTGTTCTGAGCTCGTGCTCTGCCCTCTCTCGCTCTCGGAAAGCCCAGAATATGGGCCCAGTTTGTACAAAGGAAAAAGCTCTCCAGCATTACTTCTCTTTAAAGCTCTTTTCAAACCTAAATGATTCAGTGATTCAGTAACTGGGTCTCTATAAAGAAAACATATCTCTATGGATTCCAGATCTCCCAGGCAAGCACCTCAGACTTGTCAGAGTGTATGTAACTGGCACTGTCCATGGAGACTGCTCACCTGTGCAAAGCACAGACTCTACAACTTCCCAATAACCCCAGATGTGTGTAGTTTCTATAGAAAGTCAGCTTAGGCTCTGCTGTCCCACCTTCCTTGCTAATGTCTCATCTCAGCATCAACAATGGGGGCTGAGGAGGAATGCAAGTCAAGTAAGGCTTGCACAGAGTCCAAACAACCACAGGTTGGGTAAGATCTGCTCCCTCATTCCCTCACATTCTGCCTGCTCTCATCCCACTTGGGGCAACAAAAAGTAAATCCTCAAAGTCTTCGAGATAAGAATCTGAGTCTTAGCTACCTTTAGCCACCTAAACAAGAACAAAAGAACTGAGCTCCTGCTGTATTATTTCGGGGAAAGGAACATCCAGGATGAAGCAGCAGCCCTGCAGACACCCAATACACAAATACTTCTTCACACAGACAGAAGCTTCCAGGACTTGTTTTTGAAGTGGAAAAGAGCATCTCTGTTAGCTAGAGGTCTCCTTGGGCAAACCAGGAACAGAGTCCTCATTTTTCCCCACCTACAAAACTAATGGACCTAAAGATCTTCCAGGTGTAAAAGTGACTTTGGGAAAAATTAGTACAACTAATATTCTGGTTTAACTGAAAAAACTCAACATGCTAAGCAACTGGAGTAGGAAAAGGAGGCAGTAGGCAAGTTAACTAAAGCAGACTGAGCTGGGCTGACCTAGGTATTCAGACTGAATTGTTTCAGGGGGTAAGCTTCAAAAATCAGCATCTGAAGACAGTACATTAGGAGGACTCAAAAATGGCTTATGACATAGGGTATAACATTGGAAAGGCAAAATTGCTGAAGACACAGGAACTAGGGCTAACATAAAACACACCACTAGATTTTTTAAAATAATGAAATGTAAGGGATGAGCTCAGGTGAAAACCACCTACTTTTATCAGTAATGCAGTCTCGTAAAAGGTTTCTGGCGCATGATGGACCAGTCCTATCATCTTAAAAAAAACAGTTTCTCAAATGGGAGACAGTGAATCTGAGGGGTATCTAAATGTTGTTGACTGCTAGATTTGCTCTGACCCTCTGCTTTCTCAAATCCCCACCCTGCAAGCCGTACTTAGAAAGAAGCAAGAACAGAGAATACAGAGAAAAAAAGGCAGTCTGAAGCTTGACACCTGCTTCAAAGCATGATATTTTCTGTACAGAAAAACAGATCTACACCAAATCTGAACTACGAAAGATTAATTCGTCATAGCTGGCTGCATATCATCTGCCAGGAGTGTCTACCAGATCAGTGTTTGTTCTGGGCAGGTGAAAGGCCTATTGAGATATCGCTGTTTGCACTGCCTACTTGTCTCCTGACAAGGGTGGAGCACTGGAATAAGCAGGTCCCAGCTTGCTGGCACTACAATAAACTGAGAAATACTCATCTTACTCTGGTTCTGTCTAAAAAACTGCAGTTGTGCCTTCCTGAGTTTCGAGTAGACTGTTGTGGAGTCAATGAGCTCTCTGGGACACAGAACAAGAATGAAACAGGACCTGAAACACGGCTTCAAGGAGGGAAATGCAAGGATATATAGGCCGTATACATGATGATGCTGCTGGACAAAAAGAATACAATCTCAGTGTGCCCAATGTGTACATAATGAAAAAAATGGATCCATGCAGGTAAAAATACCCAGTTACAAATTAGTACAATTCACTGACATTAGCAGTGGCATACTTGCAGCACAAGCCCCTATTTAAATAAGTACTAAGACAGTTCACATTTAGTACCAAGACTGATAGTATGTCACCGTATCAGCTTGCTTAGAGCCCTTAATTAAGGGGACACACTACAACTTTTCCTTAAGAGCTTTTCTCCCCCCTCCCCCGCCTCCCACCTCCTTACATCGTACCCATAGGGAAAATAAAATCATCCTGCAACAGTTAAACATCCTTTCAGTGTCACAGGCAGCTATCTTACATTTTTCAGTATGAATGAACACTGGCCTTATACTCATTTCTAAGGCTCATTTACAATACAGCTGGATCAGTTCTTTCCTAGTTCATTTGCTTTCAATAGGGGCTTCATTCTCAATTCAAATGACAAATCGCTCCAGCAACCACACATACACATGGCTTCCTCAAGCCTGGCATTTTTTAGGTTTAATGAAGCCTTTTAAATGACTGTTGTTTAAATTACTATGTAGCAATATATACATGTTAATTACTTTGGAAGACCTGTGCAAAGTAGACAAGCGTTCAACTTTAATACATAAATATTTTGGCCAAGGATGTTTTTGCTACTGAATAGAATTCATACTGTTGATCCATTTCATCTTTCCTGCATTTTTTTTCTGCCAAAAAGCTTCTAATAACATGAACTAAAAGAACATAATCCCCTAAACATCAGGAATAATACCAACTCTGTTGACCTGAATCTGTTCCTATCAACTTCCTTTATCTGAAAAGTGGTACTCATGCTAAATGGACAACATAAATAACAGCATTTAATGATTGGTGTTTGCTGGATAAGCTCCTCTACTTTTCCAAATTACTCTACAAGAACTGTATTTTTAAAGTAATGATCTTTTCCAGATATTGCACCCTACTAAATACTTTCTTCTTGCTCATTTTGGGCTGCCAGAATTCTTAATTTCAAAAGAAAGATGGCACAGTCATCTCAGTTTCTCAACGAAATAACATCATAATCCATACTTTATTTTTGCTAGACTTTTGAATTGCACAAAGGGCTTGTAAGACATGTATTCCTATAAATAACATTGAGCGCAGGAAGGAGGAAGCCAGAAGAATTAGGATTGGAGTAAGTTACAGATGCACACCTTGCCTACATTTGTTATTAGCAAAGTGCGTACGCATTCAGTGTGGTTAGTCAGGAAGCAAGAGTCCTGCTCCATTCTGTGACACTGGCAGACGTGCAGAGGTGATGACTATCAACAAAGTGAGCTTGTGATCTGGAGCACTTTGAGGTGTGCACATGACGAAGCCAGCAACAAAGTCACATTCTTGCTGCCTTTGCCCTTCCTCTCACTTCTACTGCTCTTTTATTCATGTGACATTTTAAATTAACACAAAGTTCTCAACCTTTATGCCACACCTTCCACAACAGAGGTTTTACTCTCATTAGTTTCCAGAAACCTTATGTTAAGCCTGATTTTAAAAACTATGTCAGCATAAAAAAATATAAGAAAAAAAAAATCCAACACTAGAAAATGCAAGCATGACAGTTCAACCTAATTTAAACAAAGAAAAGATCCTTTGGCTCTCTACAACACAAACTCTGTAATAACCAGAAATCATTTGACTACTACTTGCCCACAGAAGATTATTATCCTAATAACAACAGACAAGTTTTCCCGTATTCTATCAATGAATCATTTTCTTCAGGAATACAAGTCTGACTTTACCCACAAACCTCTTCTTTCTTCCTTCACTTCTCTCCTCAAACTAAACAAAGTACATCCTCAATGCTGAAAGAACAAAGGCAACAGATTTTTTTTTTATTTTCTTGATAAACTCATTATTTATCATCCCAAGTTCAGGTTTGCTTTTACATCAAGCTGGCAGTTTTCCCAACACTGTGCCAAGTACTGGTGCCAAGTACTTAATTTATCTACTGATTTTTAAGTTTTTATCACTCTGTAGATCTTTGGGTCCCAGAGCTGTACTTTGAGTTTCCTTTGCCCAAAGCAAGAGCAGAGTGAATCAACATACAATTAAGATGGGAAGTCAGGAAACAATCATCAAAAATTCATGTGAAGAGCACAACAGCTTCAGGAAGCAAAACCCAAAAATTGTTAAGTGTCATGAGTTTAGTTTGTCACCACAGCCCATCCCCAGATGAGTCATGGTTACTCAAAACAAAGATCATTAGATAGTCACAAAGTGTACATAATGAAGTTTTCTTGAACAACCAGGTGCACTTTAGCATTATTAGAGCAAAACCAAGTTGATGCGTTCTGTGAGAATAAGATCACTGAGGAATGCAGTACATTTTATTCAACTATACCAAGTGTTTATGTATTTAAAAAAACCCCAGCCTTTTCTCGACTCACATCATCTCATATTTGCATCTATTTCTATGCAAGTTAGCAAACACTTTCAAATTATTAAAGATGGGGAAAACCCCATACTTGAAAATTTCAGGTTGATTTTTTTTTCCTTAGAAGTGTGCAGCAAACTGAAGACACATTATTTTTGTCAAAACTGTTACGTGAGCATGCAAATTCAGCATGTCAAAAAGAAGAATGATTATGCTGAGTTGCATGGTTTGTTACATTCTTTCTTCCTATTATAAATAAATTATGATGAATTACACAGGCTTGCAATAGTTAATGCAATTTCTCCTTTAACACAAAAATATGAGTTCATCATTGTTTAGAGAAATGCACTTTGAGTGGATTGCTATAAGCTCTTCAGTTTCGAACTTCAGTATTTTGCCAATAATCTTTTCATGTGTTAATGCTTAACATTCCATTTAATTAAATCCAAATATCACTAAGGTTATAAAAACCAGTTTAACCCATCTTTTTACTGTTATTTTTTTACTGAGCTACAAGACATGGTCTTATTCACTAGAAAGCCTAAGCAGAACAACTTGTCAAATCTTTTCCCACAGGTTAAAGAAATTCTGTCCACTGAAGTAGCAAACTCCAGAGCACCATAAAGGTCTCTATTACTTGACTGTCTGAGGAATACTGTCTTTGCAAAGTCTCCATAGAGGCCAGTTTACAACATTTCTCCTCACCTAATCAAAAATACAGTAGTCCTACTTCACTTATTGTCTAAAATTACATTAGCAGTCTGAGGTTGGCAGCATCACTCTCCTGCCTTTATTCTTAAGAAACACTTTTACAGGTGATAGCCACCAGGTACGCTTTCCAAAGAAATGAGATTTCCTCCACTGGTTTACTTTTTGAAGGAGACAGACTCCTCAAAAACAAAATTCTAGCTAAAGTTAAGACGCAAGTGTAAAGACTTCAACACACTGTCATCAAGTACCAAAACCATGCTTCATATCATAATGAACAAGTTCTAGCCTTGAAACATTTCTAACGAAAGATGAAGTTCAAGACAAAAGATGCAGATGTGAGAAGATAACTACCTCTTGACTAACTCATGACCCACAGCACTTATGCAAGTACACAGGCTGTCCACCAGGCAGGAAAACAATATGCTATGAGCCTGGCACACCAGAACAGTATTTCAGATTCAGAGAATGAAACAAAGTGCACAGAAATGACCTGAGAAGGACCATCACTGGGGGAGACAGGTTTTTTCCATTAAAGGCATAGTAACACAAAAACTCAGCTACAGCACCAGCCACAGTCACGTACAACCTTTGGTATATTGGCCAACGCAGTTGAATCAGATGGGAAAGGATGATCATGGTAAAATAGATGCCCTTGGTGTCAGCAGCATGAAGTTTGGAGAAAGCTGCAGTGATCACCAGGCAGATTCTTAGATGTTTACGTATCAGAAGAGTAGAACACCCACATCTTTTAAGTACTGATCAGGAACATGTGGGAAAAAAACCAAACTAGAGACAACACTAAGAAAACCATGAATCTAGCAGTTAAGAGTGAAAATAATTTAACAGAAGTCTGCCAGTTTACAAGCACACACCTATTTCATTGTGACTGGCAAAATTGCAAAGAAAGCGTGTTAGAGCATTTTAGATGATGCACAGCCTAAGTGTATCGCATTTAAACTCAGCCAGTCTTCATTTGTTTTACACTGATAGTGAACTAGTAATTTGTGTGTTTAGACAAGTCATAAACTTATATAAGAAAAGGAGTCTAACAGGCAATATGTTCAAAGTCTCAAGTTTTATTCTGATACATTTTTAACAGGCAAATTGATTTTCTCTCCCTCTCAGAATCCGCAGACAAGCTTAACAAAAGTCTCAAAGCAATCAGAGGTCTTAACTTCATAAATTTGAAACTGCCTCCCCAACCTTACTCTTCTACCCTGTTAAACTGAAGTACTTGGGCTAGGGGAACTTCAAATTTTATCCAGCAATTTGAAAAGTTCATGACAAATATTTGTTTTTCTGTGATTTCAAGTGTGTAACAAGTCACTAATACATAATTAGAATACCTATAATCTGTCTAGATTAGCCGTAGCACAGACAGATTTGTATTTTAGCAAATTATCAGCTTTGTCTATGCTTTATCACTGTTCATAGCCAAATCCTACAGCGCCAGTTTCATGCAAAAAGATGTGTTTTTAATTTAGGCTTATTGGGTGTTCCACAAGGAAAGCTCATATCTTCTACCCTACAAGGTTATCACAAGAGAGTCACCTCAATTCGATAAAGAATGTCAAAGCAAAAGGAACTTTGTACTGTAACACTGCAATACCTTTAGCCAGCTTCCAGTATTTGTGTAAGGTGAAATTCTGCTTCTAGAACAAAGTCCAGATAAAAAGGCACTACAGCTAAACTGGTTTCCTCAGTCTTACATAGTCAAGGGGCTTTCCATTTAGAGAATACATCTTAAGTTTCAAGACTTTAACAATCCCATTTCTCTCTCCAGCAGTATTTCAGATCCGATTTTGGCCAGTACAGAACTCAAAAATTTACTCCCAAAATACAGTGGTAGTAGTTTGCAGGGGCTTTCCAGACGAAAATCCCTACAGAGGAATACTATGGGTGCAGTAAGAGCAATCCAGAATCACACCAAGAAGCCTGACAGGGCAATCCTGCTGCAGCTGTTGAATAGATGGGTACTCTACAAAGCCCATACACTCCCATGACTCTGCTGGAGATCACCATTTCCTGCACACCATGCATACACCTTTATCTCAGCCACTGCACCTCAGTGTGGCTCAGGTTTAAACTCATATCTGGTTATTCAGAACACCCTTTAGTCACAGAGCGAGACAGCTAAAGGCAATCATTTCTTAGGCAATCTCTGGTAATCTTTTCTGCAGCAGTTTATCAGAGCCTCAAGTCTCCTGTCCAGATGGGGATAACAGACACTGTCACCTTACTACCCAGACAGTATAAAACCTCCAAAGATGCTTTGGGAGTATCACGAGAGGGGTAGCAAATGCCTGCACCTTAAAATAAATAAATAAGAATTTTTAAAAATCAGATTTAAATTGGAAACCTTCGCCAATGAACACTAAAATCAACACTTCTCAGCTCTGGTCAGCATCATCCTTTAAGTTTCCCAGGCCAGGAACAAGTTGATCTCCCTTACCCTGAAGCTGCAGCACAACAGCCCTGACTGTAAATGGATGCAGGCATGCATGTACACAAAGAAGCACCAGATGGCCTGGGAACTCTGTTTTCTTTAGCATTTTGAAAACAGGATTTATCCCATCAGCCATCAGAAGAACACAACTAGTTAGTCACAAGAAAGAAAATCCTGAAGCAAAACTTTATTTCAGTGGTTGTCCCCTAAAAAAAAAGAAAAAAAGAAAAAAAAAAAGCTTATTCAAATGTTTAAAATAGTTGTCATTCTAGTTGAAACCTGTTGTTCTAATGTAACTTGTGTATTTTGAGCTAAAAGCATATTTTCCATTGGAACATTTTTAGCATGATTCAGAGCCATCCATTTGTTCTTTCAAGACAAATAATCTTCCACCTGCTTCTTAAAAATCATTAATTTAGATCATGCTCTTAAATAAAGCTTCCTTCCATAAATGCAGTAATTTAATAGCAAACCTTAAAAAGTTAATTTGGAAAATGTAACAAAGTCCAATTCATCCATAGTTTACTTTCCGAGTGAGAAACTAAACCAAAAATAATTGAGGTATTAGAAATGGAAAGAAAAAAATTTAACTGACATTTATTCACAATCAAGATTTACTGAATTTGTAGTAGCAGCAAGACCCATTTCTAGAATATCTACAAACAAACATTTACAATTAAATTCAAACCACTTGAATTTTACAGATCCCTGGCAGATTAGGAATCCAGGCTGTGCTCAATGCAGCAGTCATCTTCCCTGAACAACACAATTTCCTTTCACCTCACCTGCAGCCAGCCTTAAAGGGATAAGGGATGCACTCCATCCCAGGATATCCAGAACAAGTAACGACCCTAAGACCACCTTTTCACCCCTGGTTCCATTTGGAACTCCACAGATGAAACCTAGACAAAGGTGACTTTCTCTAAAATGCCTAGCATCTTTCTAAATTCAGTATCAGCTTTGGTATTCTTATCAACTCTGGCTCCCTGTTAGATTCCGAAAATAAAAACTAGAGACAGCTGGGTCCAGTCAGCAATGAATTAGATAACAGCAGGATAAAGTATACCACTCATCATGATCTCAAGAAAATTGTCTCATAAAACAAGTCTGACTTCTTCCTCCATAAAACTACACTTTTATTTTATTACAGCCATAAGAAGCCTTAGACAAATTTCTGCAAGATCTCTGACTTTGGAGCAGATGAGCTCGTGCAGATCTAGCTTGAGCTATTTACTATGATTTCTGTCACTGAACAACATAGCTGCAGCAGCTGAGCATTTATTTCTTCTCCACTTCATACTAATCTGTCTTACTTTGGTGGGGCAGACCAGAAGCACACACATGACCAAGCTATGAGAGCACCAAGTACATGAATCAATCCATTCCTAAAGTGATTACTTATAGCCTCAAGGCCCAACTCAACAACACAGGCTGTTGTGGAACTTACAGCTTAAAGAGCTCCTGTGCCCTCTGCCAGGTCTTCCCCTACTGCTTGGCCCCTTACTTATGCCATACTTTTAACAAATTTCTGACATTCAATGTTGCAAACGCCTTTTTTTTTTTTTTTTTTTTAAACAG